>PVIW01005111.1:0-114238 GCA_004026585.1 Noctilio leporinus
TGGGGGGTTAGGGTTCTGGGCTGCTATGCTCTTCACCACCTCTTTCCTTTCTCTGTGACTGCAGCTGTGACCCATCTCTGCGTCTCCTCTCCTCCAGGGCGAGATTACACTCTTTCCCTTCTACACTTTCCCCTCTGAGGAAAGAGCTTCCAGACTACAAACACACCTCGTGAACCCTTTGCCCTCTCCATTTCAATGCCTGTAGTGTGCTCCTCCCGCTCCTCAGCCTTGCCTCCCCCAGAACCTGTAAGAGTCATTGTCTGAATCCCCCTCTTCCTACTGGGAGCTGATAAAAAGAAGTAACCCTCTCTCCAATGGGAGAAGGCAAAACCAATCTCTGGTGTCATGGGCTGTGTGACGGAAAGCTGGCTCTCTTCTCGATTCTGGGAGTGAGCGTAAGAACACCACACGTAGGAAAACAGCCCATTTTTACAGAGAAATAATAGGAAACTGTGTGGCACAATATTAACACTGTAGTTCGGTTACATTATAGGTTAAGCTAGTTTTGATGGTACCCCTGGGAACTTGGTCACAATTTTAAGTGTGCCCTGACCTGAATTAATGACTTTCAATTAACCTTGGAAACACAACCTGTCCCGAAGGTTTGGGCTATTTGGGTTTTCTTGGAATCTTTTCATTAGACACAATAAAAATGCATTTTCTGAAACCAAAGAATTCCTTTTGTAAACATCCACTTTGTCGAAACGACCCTCATCACCCAAAAATGCAATATTGCCCAATGCATTTCATGGAGTTCTCTTCTGGGATCCAACATACTCATAATCGAAAACTGAACCGCATTGCTCATTCCAGCTCCCAGCTCTCTTAGCAGGCAAAAAATACAACTTTTCTTTCTCTCAAGTGTAGCTCCTTCTCTACTCTGAGCGCTAGGATCTGAAAAGGGAACTCCTGAAGCTGGTATAATATATACTCAGCAGCTTTTATAACAAATGGAACAACATGAAACAAGCAAAAGAAGGATCAGCCTTAAAGCACCCCTGCCCCTCTCTCTGCTCGACATAGAGAAGATGAGATGAGATGAGATGTTGGCCAGGAGACCAGAGAACTGATTACTTACCATTTTTACTGGAGAGTTGGTATGACCGGCGCACGGCGCCCCAGAAGATGCTGCAACTTGGACAGTGAATGTGCAAGTTAGCTTGGTAGAATGTACTTCCTTTTTTGAGCTGTGTGGTCTGTCCAGTTTTCACACATCGATATGTAAGGTTTATTTGCATGTTATCTTAGCCCTCAGAGCATTTGTGTAACTGGCTGGGTTTATCCAGTTTTTACAACTTTAATAATATGAGAAGAGATCTTAGTGAAGTTTTGAGGTAAGACAATATTTGAAAGAACCTGGGTATTAAGTTCTGTGTGTATTATTAACTTGGTTTATATAAAGTCTGTATATGTGGATCTATCTAATTATCTATCTATCATTTATCATCTATGAATGAAAGATCCACTCTAAAATGTTGAGCGGTTGACTTGGGTAGAGGCATTGTTATACATGATTCTTATTTTGTACTTTGCTGCCTTTTTGACTTTTCTATTTTCACTATATGGTGCTTGTTGAAAACATAACTATAATCTTTAAAAGAACAAAAGGATCGCTTTAATCATGTCCAAATATATTTAAACCAAACTCATCAACATTTAAAAGGTGGAAATATTCATAAGCTTATCATAGAATGTCATTGATTTCATTAAAAATATAAAACACATTTTAATCTAGGTTTACATGTTAATTGTTCAGTAATTTTTGTTAGCATCAAATGTCTTAGTTATTCATATTGATGAACTAGATATTCTTGAGTTAAGGGCATGGTATTTGATCACAGGAAGTTAGATTAACCATCAATCAACTGTAGTGCGTATCTAAACATATTCCAGTATATAGATTTATTTTTTCACGTTGACTATATAGCCTGTTTCTAAAGTAATTTCAAGGCAGAAGATCATATTTGTTCACTGTTGTAAAGGAAAGCCAACTGAGTCCTTAAATGGGGGTTGCAAATTTCTAGAAATTCTTGTAGGTACTACCACATTTACCTAGTGCAGGGGCACCAAATTTCTTCATTTGTTGATAACCTAATACTAATTATACCATGAAAATACAAAATTCTTTATGGAAAATATTGCTTATTTATTCCTTAAAATGAAAATGTTTTTCAAAATCAAGATGTGGTAAGAAATACGGATAGAATCATTGCCAGGACATGGCAGGGAGGCAGGGCAGGGGCAAATTTCAGTGGTCTGAAGGAACCTGATACTGGTCTAAAACTTGTAGGTATTTTAAAGAGAGGCGAGGCTGGAGCAGTCAGGTACTAGGAGGGTAGTCAACAATCTGAAATTGCACAGTCTCTGCCACATAATAAATGTGCAATCATGAACGAAGCAGAAAGGTGACAGGCATGGGAACTGGGCATGTCACTAGATGTAGGCCACTGCAGAAGAAGACATGCAATGCAAAGAAGACATGCTTTAGCTTATCCAGAGAGCCCCTTATCCACTGTCTGCTGGAACAGAGATGGCACAGAGAGGGCACATCTTGGAGTGCAGTAAAATCACCTGAAAGTGTTTTGTTAAGCCCTGTTCCCAGGCTTTACCCCAAACTATTGAAAGAAAAATCTCTAGTTTTGAGACCAAGGCATTAGTATTTTTTAAAAACTTCTCCCACCATGGTTTATTCCCTGAGATTTGCAGTACAGAATTCCTAGATATTAAGGTGAGAAGACAATGGTGCTCTTAACTTCCTGAACCATGCAGAAAGTTTCCCAGAGAAGTAATATTTGAGAACTCAAAGACTTATCTAGCCAGAAGCTATATCAAGTTCCTCAGCATTGGTATTTTTTAAAGATCCCTAGGTGCTTTCACAGTGCAGGACTCTAAAAGGAGGGCCATGTAGATAATTCTTGCTAGGGCAATAGTAAACTGGTCACTAGGTAAGCCTTGCAGGTGGAAATAATTCTACACTCTGATACTGTTTACTACTAAGGTTTTCAACCTATCTTCCCCACCCACTACCAAATAATTACTTATTCTTGGGCATTCGATGACTTTCTCTCTCTACCAGTATATTGGACAAACATTCTATGCTAAATAGATGTCTAGCAGTTTCCATTAACAATGTAGCTGATGGGACAAGCTGACAGGTTAAGAGAAGCCCGAATTTCAATACCTTCACTTGAATTCCATTTCAGTTTCTGATGATTTCTAAATGCAGGTTAACCCCTCTGGTCACTGTCACTCTGCTCTCTGTTTCCATGTCTCTGGTTCCAGAAGGGTACGGGGAGGAGAAGAGGTGAGCAAAGAGGGGGAAAGGTTTAGTCGGGGAGCTGGTGTGGAAGACCCATGGACAAGGATGGACCATGGGAGAGGGGACAGGGTGGGTGGGGCAGGGGAGAGTAACAAAAAAAAACTGGAGCAACTGAAATGCAACAACAATAAATTTTAAAAATATAGGTTAAGGTAGCTTTTAGGCATAATTGACATAAATTCATAAAGTCTCTCAAAAACATACCCTTAAGAGAAGGGTTTTGGCTATGAGAATCACAGATCGGGTCCGAACGTCCCCCACCATAACTCAATATCCGGCAACAAGTTTGTATTTTTAGTTTTTGTAGCATAATCACTTCAATCAAAGGGATTCTTTCAAATGTTACACACGTGAGTGCATTTTCTGTTAAGTCAACCAAGTGTGAAAGTACCCGAAACAGGAAATGCAATAAAGATGACACTGTGGTGATAGTATCTGAAGAAGATAAGGTTAGGCTTGTCTGGCAGGAGCCTTGCAGTCAACTCTGCTCATTGAAAGGAGAAGCAGTTCAGAGAATGCAAAGTGGTTAGACTTCAAGTATTTGGACACGCATTCTCTCACCACAAATTTGCATTCCAGAAAACTGTTTTTGTTCAGGGAGTGGTAAAATCAGTCTGTCCCTTGCGTATTCACTGAAGGTGGACAGCAAGGTGGGGATGGTGAGGCCCAGAGACGATGAGTGTACAGCTGGCAGAAACCAGCTTCATTTTTAGAAGTCAATTTACAGACAAATGGAGGAAGCTGGACTTCAGGGGAATTTAGGTGACACAATCTACTGATCATCATTGAACTGTAGTGTCAAGACTGTATCTAACAATCTTTAAAAAGTGCATGGTTGAAATGGTTAGTTAAGAGGGTTTGAAATACTTTTACACAATTTCTGCTTTATCACCTGACTGGCTAACGTTTTAGGGTAGAAACATGAGATCACCTACTTTAGGTGTCCACCACAAACACGCCTGGGTAAAACCCCTGAGATAAGAGAATATGGGGAGGTTGAGTCTCACCTCTTCCAGGAGGACTTCCCTGCTTCTTGTTCCTCCATCTCCCAGTTTCTCTGACCTCCTGCAGACTGCACCATGAAATGAAGCTCTTTATTTGCCTTTTATAGTTCTCCCACTGAACTGGCTGCATTAAGTTGGGCTCTCTAACTAGATCTGAAACGTCTCCAGTGCAAGCTAATTTTTGTGCTTTCTTCTGTCACCCTAAGATCCCAGAGCAGCTTTAATTTTTCGAATTTTTTCGTTGTTGTTGTTCACAGTTTCCTCTCAGAATCTGATAAAAACAGCCTGCTCTTTGCCCACTAATTCTACATGTGCTCAGGCTCCCTTGAAACCCATTGTTTCTGGGAAACTGGGAGAGAACTGTTGGCTAAAATCTGGTCAGACATTGCTCTTTTAATGATGAAAGCACAGAACTGTTGAGTGACCCACAAGTTTCCAGGATAGGAGTCCAGTCAGCTAAAACTTTGTTATTTCATACACTTGACTCTTTTTATAAACATACCTTTGAATTTTGCCAGCAAAAAACAACTCAAAATTGAATTTTGCCAGCAAAATAGATTCATAGAAATTCAAGGAAATTCTAGTCTCTCTGTTTGGCTAGATAGGGAATAGCCAAACAGAACATGGCAGGGAGAAAGCAGGATATGGTCAGGCATGCCTGCAAGGTTGTGTAGGGGGAAATGGGTAGTTCTTGATTTGGCTTATTTCTCTTTCACTTTTTGTTTTGAAAACAAAATGGATGTTTTTTTCCACTCTTGTAACCTTCTATTTTTGATGAAAGGAGGCCTTAACCCTTTCAGAACATCAATGCTCCTGAAGAAATAACTTATTAATCAACTTCAGTATAAAAATAAGCTCATCCTCCAATAGAAGAAGAGCTGCCACTGTACTTAATAGGATGAGGAATTTTCATTTAAACTTAAACTCAGCAAGGGCATGGAATGGTTGTCTTTACAATTTAAACCCAACCCTGGGCAAATGTTTACTAAATTCTAAAAGAACTATTGAAGTAAGAAAATGGAAAAATAACCTAAACTTCACTTAAGAAGTCTGCTATCAAAACAACCTGAGGAGCCAAGAGAAAAAAGAACAAAGCTTATGAAAGAATTCTGTTGATTTACTTATTTACTTTCTTCTTCTCTGGCCATAGTTTGTATCTGACCCTCTTCTCAGTTTTGGGGGAGTCAGGAGGCTCAGTGAGGTCTGTTAATATTGTACTTTCCTCTCATGGCTTTTGCTATTCTCTTCTCAAGGCTTTTCACATCTTCATTTCTTTTATATTCTTTTCTGAACCAGATCCAAGTTGTAATTCTTTTATTGCACTGGATTTCCAAGATAAGGAAATTTAACTGACATCAAAATACATACCCTCTTTGGGTTGGTCATTGTGCTTAAGAATTTGTTAAGGGTAATTTGAATTTCAAGGCATGAAAGACAAGGTCCTATATGGAAAACTGGATCTATTTTTGTTTCATTAATTCATTAAGTCATTCATTTCCTCATTCATTCCCAGTTTCCTTTCCAGGAGAAAGATGAGGCCAGAAAGGTTGGAAAATAAACATGCCTTGTGACTTTACAGACTCAGAGAAGACGATAAAGGGGGAAGTAGATCACTATCATTCCCAAAGTTTTTTCCCTTTCCCATTGTCAAGTAATTGCAGGTTTGAATATACTAATTTTCTTCATCTATTGTAAAATAGGAATATTTGCTTCAGTCCAAGATAAATATTGGTGAGGCTATACACCAGTTTTGCATTTTTAGAATAGAACTTTAAGTTTATTTAAAATAGTAAATTTGAAAACATTTCCAGATTTTACTTTTTTCTTAAGTTTCTTTAAATTTTTTTTTTTTAATTTTAAAGATTTTATTTATTATTTTTCAGAGAGAGGGGAAGGGAGAGAGGAAGAGAGGGAGAGAAACATCAATATATGGTTGCCTTTTACCTGCCTCCAGCTAAAGACCTGGCTGGACACCTGGCTTGCAACCTAGTTATGTTGCCCTGGCTGGGAATCGAACCAGCGACCTTTGGGTTCACAGGCCGGCGCCTTATCTACTGTGCTACCAACCAGGGCCCTCTTCTTAATTTTTTACACCTTAGAATTGCCCTACTTAAAAAGTTACTCAAACAAAGTCTTTTTAATACTCTATTGCTCCAGTCTGGATTTGTCAGGCAGGAAGTTGACCTAAATATGTAATTATTCATGTCCTAATACAAATTAGCCATACAAATGAAACCTAACGCCAATTTTTCTTTTAGTCAGAAAAATAAAAATATTTAAAATTTTAATTCTATAGTACTTTTTGGAACTTAATACTATTACTTACTAATGCTATAAAGAGGACTTAAGGATATTTATAATGTAGCTATGAAAGCAAATTTATTAAAACACTATTTGTGAAATAACTCAATGTTATCTTGACCCTCTTTTAGGCTGACACAAGGTTTAAAAATCATTGATCAACAAATGATACTAGGAAAACTGGTTACCCACATGCAAAAGAATGAAGTTGGAGGCTTACCTTATACTACACACACACACACACACACACAGACACCACACAAAATAAATGGATCAAAAGCTCAACACGAGAGCTAATGAAACTATAAGATTCTTTGGAAAAAACATAGTGGGAAAGCTTTATGACATTAACTTAGATCCAGTGATTTCTTGAATATGACATCAAAAACAGGCAACAAAAGAAAAAGTAGATAAATTAGATGTCTTCAACATTAAAAACTTTGTACATCAAAGGACTATCAGTAGTGTGAAAAGGCACTCCCCAGAGTGGGAGTAAATACTTACAAATCACCTATCTGAAAAGGGATTAATGTCTAGACTATATGAAGAATTCTTATAACAGCAAAAAACAAAACCAAACAACCTGATTAACAAATAGGAAAAGGGCTTGAATAGATATTTCTCCAAAGAAAATAAACAAAAGCTAAGAAGCACTTGAAAAGGTGCTCAACATCACTAATCATTAGAGAAGTGTAAATCAAAACCACAGTGAGATACCACTTTACACTCATTAGGATGGCTATTAAAGAAACAAGAACAAGAAACAAAAAAATAACAAACATTGTCCAGGATGTGGAGGAATTGGAACCCCTGTGGGTTTGCTGGTGAAAGTGTAAAATGGTGCAACTGTTATGGAAAACAGTATGGTGTTTTGGAGAGTTTGGAGAACAGTATGGTTCTCCAAAAAACCAAGCATCTGATCCAGAAACTCCTCTTCCGGATATATACTCAATTGTATTAAAAAGAGACACAAAGAAGTTGTTGTCCTCCATGTTCATGGCATCATTAGTACTAATAGCTGAAAGCTGGAAGCAACCCACGTGTCCATCATCAGAGAAATCGATAAACAAAACGGGCTATACATACACCACAATGGAATATCACTCAGCCTTTAAAAAGCAATGAAATTCTAATATATGCTTGAAGACATTACGCTAAGTGCAATTAAAGGGCAAATGCTCCGAGATTCCACTTATATAAGGTCTCTTAAATAGTCAAATTCATAGAAACACAAAATATTATAGTGATTACCAGGGCTTGGGAAGTGGGGAGGAGAGAATTATTATTTAATTGCTCCAGAGTTTCGGTTTGAGATGGATGATGGTGATAGTTACACAATAATGAGAAAGTAGTTAATGTCACTTAAAGTGGTTTAAATTGTAAATTTTATATTATGCATATTTTAGCATAGTAGAAAATAACTTCTCTTACAAAGATCGTTGAACCAACCAATTATTTAGAGAGAGTACTAAGCCACTCTACCATATGCCATTATCTTCAATTTTCATATTTAACCCTCTTGGCTTTCTCATGTCACAAATGTTAGAGTCATTTTTAGAAGAATTTGTACTAATAGTCTTGTATGCCAACAATAGTAACAGTTACCATTTATTGCTTGTCTGTCTGGTGACAAGGTGATTGTATTCATTATCTTAATAATTCAATATAATTCTGTGAAGGAGATATTATCCTGGGACTTAGTGGTTTTGTAACTTATCTATTGTTAGATAGTTCACCGTTATTATCTCCTTTTGGGACCATTTTATTGCTCTTAGCATGGTGGTGGGTAATAAACATGGGGTAGAAGTGAAAGGGTGGTGAGGCAGAAAAGTAGATGTTTGTCTCAAGAATTATTTGTGTGTGTGTGTGTGTGTGAGAAAGAGAGAGAGAGAGAGAAAGAGAAAGAGAAAGAGAGAGAGAGAGGGAGAGGGAGAGAGGCTGACCTGGCTTTTATCCGTCGTTTTGGGTTGTTTTTCATAACTCCTGGGAAACGAACTCAGAAGCTGCTGCTGTGGACTGTTGTGTGCAGTGCCCACACAATTGAAGGGTCTTGATGGAGACAGTAGTGAAAAGCCAGGGTGAGGATGCGGACCAATACCTCAAACATTTATTGGTGTGTGTTGTCTATCTCCCATGTGATCAGTAGAATAAAGAAGCAACCTAAGTTTTAAGTACAAAGAGGGAAACACTTAGCAATACCCTAAAGGTTCTTTTTTCATCAGGCCCAAGGAAACATGAATGTCCATCCAGCTTCTCCAGATTCTTTGGATGATGAATAGGGTTCAGTGTGATGATCTAAATGTCTGGCCAGCGTTTCAGAGGACTCTGCCCCACTGGTCCCTCCCCTTGCATTAGCAAGTGCCTTGGCAGAGAGCACGACAGGGTGGAGGGTAGTTATTTGCCAGCAAGGTAAGACTTCCCTTCTCCCAAACAGAGTCCAGGCTGAGCCATGTCACGCTCAGCAGCCAGGAGGTCCTCACCTCCCCCAGTTTCCAGTGATTCTTCCTCAGTTTAGGTCTGGAGACTCTCCTTGACTCCTTCCTGTTGGGCAGTTTCTGGTGTCTCAATGGTGCACCCTGCTGGAAATGATCTACCAAAAACGCCACCTTTGCCGGAGTTTGGAGGCTCTCGCTGCCAATAGTGAACCTACACTATTCCCCCATTTCCAGGAGAAGGAACTCAGGTAAATCATTCAATTGACCATTGCGGGTCTGGTTGAGGCTCAGCGTTTTTGTTGTTTGGCAACTGACACAGGTGCAAGGAATTCTCAGTCGCTACTATCATGATTCCCCCTTAATCTGCTCATCAAAAACTGTCTCCATAAGGAATCGTGGAAGACCAGGGTTCAGTGCTTGTTCCTGATTCACTCAGGTCTCCGAGGACAAGGAACTCGCTTGAGCTCTCTGGGCTATTTTATACCAAGGGGCTCAGCCCCTTTACTTTTAGCAGATCACTTCTATGTCAGACCTAAATACTAAAATGCTCCCCATAGCTAATAACCTTTCTCTTTGTTGTTAAAAAGCTTGAAAATTTAAAAACTTTTACCTTTTCATTTATATTTGCCAATAAGTAGTCTATTTACTGTGATCTCAGCAATCACGTGCATTCTTGAGAATTTCCATAAAATGAGAAAAACTAGCTTAAATTGATAATGCATGCAATATTTAATAAGAATGACAGTGGAGTCAACATGATACATGTTGTTGACATTTAAGTCAACATTTATTAACTTAGATTTTGCATTTTTTCCCTTATAGTTCTAGCCTTTCTTTCTTTTTTCCTTTCCTGCTTTTCCTCCTTCCTCCCTTCCTTCCTCCCTTCCATCCTTCCTTCCTTCCAAGTTACCAGATCTTATCTAAGATCTCAGGCCTTATCTACCAATGAATAAAACAGTACCACCACCTCCTTAATGTGTAGCCTTATTTTATACAACTCATAAGGGTAGGGATTAAGTTGGATCATATAAATTGCTGTTTTCATGTCTCTCTCTCTCTCTCTCTGGTAAAATATGGCAATTTAAACTATTTGGTTACAAATCCAGTAAACTTTTTTTTCCAGCGGACACGTAGCGTTAAACTGGAGAGCTAAGATTCATTCACAGAGGCTGGTGCCTGTGGTCGGGGCTCAGTAAGGATTTGCTGAATGAATGAATGAATGAACATACCCAGAAAAGACCCAAAACGATGGAACTGTGTAAACAGAAACAAAATTGCATAGTACAGACTGTGGTAGTGGAACTTGGCAGAACATACTAGTCCTCCAATTACTTTAATCTTTTAAACCAACACTCTCTTCAATTTCATTTTGCTTTATTAGCAAGAGATAGGCATTGCCTGTGGGAGGAAGCAGTCCTGGCTTATCTCACTGATGACCCTCCTCATTAGAGAGAAGAGAAATGGACTCATCAGAGGATGAGGAAAAAGAAGCATAGGGGATCTAAGCAAGGAGGCTTAAGGGGTTGGTAGGATTTTCATGAAGCATGGTGCTTTTCGTGTAGTGGTAAGGATGACCTCCAGTGGGCAGCAACTTCCATGGAAAGTTCTGGTGTTCATGGTGTTTTTCTTTCCCTGTGATCCCAGGGGAGCCAACAACTCATTTCTTTTCAGATAACAATCCTAGAGAAAACAAAGGATGATCAAATCTTAGTGGTTAATAGAACTTCAACTTTGGACCCATCCACCCACTCAGCCCGTTAAACCATGATGTGTCAGATTGTGTGCAGATGCGGAGAGTAGAATAAAATGTAAGCTACCGGACACATTCCCCAACTAGAGGGGATATTCATCTTGTGTAGGGGGAGGCTTTGTGGCTAGTGATAGAAGAGAAAAATAGGTCGAAAATGGAGGTCCTACAGACCAAGAGCATGGATTTGGGGACTATCCAAATGCTTTTTCAATGGCAAGACATCAGATTAAACAACTCTAAAATACATCTGGTTGTCCCTGATAATACAAATAGCTTGTTCTCACCTGAACAAGTACTTTGTTTACAGATTTCACAGGCAAGTCCCTTGTACTTGCGTGGGCACATGCACACACATTTCCCGTCCAGCAGAACCACAGTGCCCCCATTCTGACACGGGAGGCACTTCCTTACACTGTATTCATTGACATAATCTTCAATGGCTCTTTCCAAGTTTTCTTTCTTTTGTTGTGAATCTTTTATTGTCAACGGAATCAGATTATGTATCAGAGACAGCTGCAAGAAAGCAAAACATTTCATTTTAAGTCTTTTCTACTGATGGAGCGTGTAATGGTCTTTGCTGAATTGTATGTTCATTAATTAATTCAGCAAAGGCTTATCAATGTTAGCCATTAAGACTATACTATTAGGCCCTGGCTGGTAGCACAGTGGATAAGGCGCCGGCCTGCGAACCCAAAGGTCGCAGGTTCGATTTCCCAGTCAGGGCACATAACCAGGTTGCAAGCCAGGTCTCCAGCCAGGTCCATAGCTTGAGGCAGGTGAAAGGCAACCATACATTGATGTTTCTCTCTCTTTCTTCCTCCCTCCCTGCCCTTCTCTCTGAAAATAATTAATAAAATCTTTAAAAAAAAAAAAAAAAAAAAAGATAAAAGTCCTCAAGTGAGAGAAGACATTTATAACACTGGTGAGAATAGTTTCATATCAGAATACGTTAAGCACTTCTCCAAAGTCAACACAACTGCCCACCCGTATAGCCCTTTATGGATTAGTTAGTATGCAGGATGTGAATTTCAGCTATGTCATATTTATTTGGAAGAAAGAAACTACTTACCAACATTGCCACATTGGCACAAACAACCTAAACATGTGGTAGAGCTCTTTTGATGTTTAAGAAAAGAAATCCATCTTGTTTTACCCTTCAAAGAAAAGTCAAGGCCAGATCATCTAAGATACAGGAATAGAGGGTCATGGAGAAAATACAGAATGAAATTTGTAAAGTGGAGAGAGAGGGGTGGGGGAGGGGGGGACATGGAGTGACAGCAGTGTCAGAGGAACCTCAAACCCTGGAGTCAAAAAATCCCACAGGAAGACAAAGCATAATTAAAATGTACTTTGCAAAGTTTTCCTAAGGAGTCACATCCTTTTCTGATGAACTCTGGCCTTCTGTTAAGTAAGAAAACAGTCATAAATGTTTTCCTATTCCAATGAGCTCTTATCATTCTACCATTTGTAGGTAGTTATATTTTCAGTGGATGTGGCCTATCATGAAACTTACTAAAATACCATATAGTTTTTGTTAAATATTTGGGTTAGTATATTAAGTATTATATTATTACGTTAAGTGTTTAGGTTTCTTCCAGGCTTCCAGGCTAATTAAACTCTGTGTATTAAATGTAGTTTGTTGATGGAATGTTATTTTTATCCCTCTACATGAGAATTAGGAATGGTTTTCACTCCGTGGTTGACACTGTCCGACTAAGATGACACAGAACACCTAGCTCTTTAAAATACTGATACTCTTTAACATCTGATGCATCACTGCTAATCTGTGCAATGTAACAGAAAGTCGTAGGTTAATTGGCTCATGCTTACCTTGGTTGTTCCAGAAAGAACTTAATATAGGTTGACATGTGGGTAGATAAAACTGATTGAAGGAAATGAAAAAGGGAGAAGTGAGAACAGAAAAGGCAAGATAAAGCCAAAAGCAATGCAAAAGCCCCAAATTCAGAACGCACTTGTTTGCCCAAGGGTGGGTCACAAATTTGGTTCTGTTTTCTAGCACATTGAGTAAGACAACTCAACTTAATGATCACATTCAAAATTTAAAAAGTACCTGATTCGAAACAAAATGATCCTTGAAACTGAGATGAAGGAGTACAGAGTACCTCCCATGAGTCTCACAAAGGAGATCTTGTGAGCACCCCTTTCCCTCCCATTCTTAATAAACATGGGTCTCCTGAGCTGGGGCAGGCACAGTGAGGCCACCCACCCTCAAGGACAGCCAGTGGAAGGGGAAAGGGAGCCCACAGTTTCCAAGCACCTATTTTGTGCCATTCGGTTCTACAGGCTCTGTACATGCAACTTCATGAAATCTTTAAAACACATCACTTCTCCGCCTTTTGGCTGAGATCAAGTGTAGTATCTGTTCTCACCCGTTTAAATCCTTAAAACACCCCTGGAGCCCTGGAGAACTTTGTACTGCAGAAGTTAGAAATGAGTCCATGTCTAGGGAAGGACCAAGACCTGGGCTGGTCTGATGCCACCCTCAGTGTCTTTCTTCTACGCCATGCTTCTTTCCAGAGTGCATCTGAATGACCATATTTCTTTCCGAGGAAAGTAACTGCTTGTTTGAACCAACAGTTCTATTTAATCAGAGAATGACAACATCTTCTCTTTGGAAAGAAACATGACTTGCCTTTGGATTTGTGAGCACTGGAGCATCACTTAGGGAAGATGCCCAATTTACAAAGTCTGTCACATCCACTTTGGATCCTTTGTGAAGCTTCTCTTTCAGTTGCAAGGCGTAGTTTTTGGTCCCTCCTTCTATGAATGAAATCACGTCATTGATGATGTTGTCTCTGGTGATGTTTACTGAGAAGAGAAAGAGAGTGTAAGTCAAGGATTTTTAAGTGTGTGGTATTTGATAAAGATTATTGAACCCCTTTTGTAAAGTATAGTCTAATATGTTTATTGAATTTTACTTATAAGTATTAATGATGCAACTTTTCACCCTAAATTTCCAAGGCCAATTTTTATTAGTAGCTGATTGTAGATGTCAATTGTCTTTTTCTTTAAAAAAAATAAAATAAAATGGTCCTGGGATTGAGATACATTGGTAATTCAAAGTTAATCACTTATGCATGTGCACACATGGGAACTAAACATAAATTTAAATGTACTATATATAATATTTTTGTGGCAGAATTATCTCCATAATTATATTTTATATTGGTTTGTCTTAAACTATTGTAATATTATTTTTAAAAACCAAAGCGTACAAAAGAGAATACAGTGAAAAGCAAAGTTTCTTTCTACCCCAGATACCTACCCCTTTCTCCCTCAGTCTTTCTCCCCAGACTATGCCACTTTTAACAAGCCTTTGTGAATCTTTTCAACTTGTCAATTGTTTGAACCAGAAAAAGTTTCAAGGTAAATTTTTAACCTTCCTCATTTTTGTGGACAAGAAAACTGAGACTCAGTAAGTTGGGATGGCAAGTCCCAAATCACACAGTTTACGGGCCAAAGGTTGAAATGATGACATTTGATGGAAAGTTCGGCTTTGTCCTCAGTTCATCAGCGGTTTCTCATCACGACCGCACGATGGTGGTGGCTGTGCTTTAAAATAATCAGGCTTTTCTAGTTTTAGCCTCCCCACTCTCTGTAAAGGTGGGGTTGAAGCATTTATATTTCAGAAAAGGCCCTCAGGCTTTTCGGATTTGAATAAAACTTGAGAATTCAACACTGCTTCACGTGTGTAAATCTGCGAAAGTTTAACAATGGAACAATATTTATACCAAAGATATTTAAAGATTTTTCAAAGGTTATGCACTGATTTTATGTTAAGGCTGGATCAAGGATTTCTTTTTTCAGCTGTTTTGAAGTCTAATGGATGCACAACATTGTATAAAGTTAATATGTATATCATAGTGACCTAACCTATCTACATTGTAAAATAATTACTACAATAAGTTTATTTAATGCATGTCATATTATTAGTTAAAATTTTTTATGTGACTTGTTAGTATATAGTCTCTTAGTAACTTTCAGATATACCATATAGCATTGTTAGTTATGTGACATCATATTGTACATTATACCCTTAATACTTATTTCTCTTCTAGCTGTGAGTTTGTAACCCTTGACTAACTGAGTGAAGGTGGGTTAGGGATTTCAAGTCAGGTGGAAGGCTGAGTTAGAAACAGAGTTTTGGTTTTTCTTAACAAATACATACAGGACTGTCACTAACCCTTTTAGAAGGGTTTTTAGAAGGTTAAGGCCTTTTAGAAGCCTTGTTAAAAGTAGGGGGGAAATGATTTCCTCAAGATATTCTTCTACCATTGCCATCATAAATGTACAAATCCGTAATGACTATAGTGTGACTGGAACCCTCTAGAACTGTGCAGCCCACAACCTGGACAATTGTGGCACTGCGGATGCATGTCCATGGGGTTTCTTTAATAGAGAGGGTAGACAATAAGTGGGCTCTTAGTGACTGGGCAGTGCTAATTGGCATGCCCTCCACCTATTTATTTATTTGAGAAAGAGGGCAAGGGGAGGAGAAAGAGAGGGAGAGAAACACCTATCAGATGCCTCTCGAACACCCCCAACTAGGGACCTGACCCACAACCCAGGCATGTGCTCTGACCAGGAATCAAACCAACAACTCTTCAGTTCACAGGCCAGTGCTCAATCCACTGGTGAGCCCCAACAGCCATCACCCCCTGTTTTTTACCTACTTAGTTAGACCATACTTACCAGTGTTACCTCCACCTTTCTTTACACAATCATTTCCCTTCCCGTGTGCTTGGATGTCAGCTATATCCAACGATGCAGATATATCCAAATTAAACCCAAGGCATTTCTTCACATCCTCTAATTCAACACCTGTTTAAAGTATTCAGTCAAAAATTATTAGGTGATATTTATCAATATCATACATAGGTTGCAGTTTTGCTCTTTTGTAAGAAACATACTTGGATTCCTAGATGCTACTATTAAACACAAATGCACGGTCATATCCATCCTGCTTTGTCCTAATATTTGATTATAATGGCCTTCTTTTGACTTTGCTTGTCCAATTCATGGTAAAGGACATAAAAATTTATCCCTTGTTTAAAAAAGACATGGTTGACAAGAACCTAGTATAAAGGAACCATGGCCATGGACAACAGGTGGGATTGACTTTGGGGGGAATGGGTGGGTGGGGAGGGGGACAGAGGGGAGCAAAAAAGGGATGGATGTAATACAACAACAATAAAATTAAAAAAAAAGAGACAAGGTCATATTAATGTGGCTAGGTTAGTATTTGTAGTGAGCTACTTATAAATAAATAAAGGAAGGGTGCAAATGAAATCAGACATTAAGCCAAATAGGGCAGGGAGCTAAATTAGACATTGAAAGCTCTGGCTGGTGGCTCAGTGGATAAGGCACCGGCCTGTGAACACAAAGGTGGCTGGTTCAATTCCCAGCCAGGGCACATAACCAGGTTGCAAGCCAGGTCTCCAGCCAGGTTCGTAGCTGGAGGCAGGTGAAAGGCAACCATACATGGATGTCTCTCTCCCTCTCTTCCTTCCCCTCTCTCTAAGAATAATAAATAAAATCTTTAAAATAAAAAAATAAAATAAATTAGACATTAAGCCTTATTCACTAGGAAGGCACAGCAGTCAGTTTCCTCCAAGGGGACCCGATCCCTGAATTGGGCAGAAAAAGTCCATTCTTGGTGATTAATTGGGATTATAGAGGGAAGGATCAGAACAGCCCGAGAAGGTAATGCCTGCATAGTAGAAACCAGATGGTGCAAGAAAACTCTGGGGCATGCGCCGTGGGAGCCAAAATGGTGGCATAAACAGAATCTAGCCTGGGAAACTCTGGGGAAAGGATTGGATTGAGTGAGGGCGTGGAACCCCGGAAGGCCCAGGAAAGGGGTTTGTTTGGGGGAGGGTCCAGCACAAGCCTAGGAAAACCCAGGAACTAGGTTGGATCGTTTGAAAGCAAGCCTGCTCCTTCCCCATAACTGGGAAAATATATGGAAGCTTATCAAGGACCTAGGAGCAGTTGGTACTGGAACCTGTGGGCCCTCTCCATCTGCAAGGGCCTATCATTCCTTTTCACCCCAGTAAATGTTGCCACTCTGCTTAAACTTCTCCCACAGGTGTGCCCTCTGAAATTCCTTTCTTGGGACACCATGAGAACTTGCTGTCACCAGCAACAGTTAAAGTTCTAAGACTAAACATTCTAGTCCTTGGAGCTTTCTTGCCCCAAAACTCTTAGCCTGAAGGATTTCTCGTGTTTTGATCACCCCTGCTGAGAGCCCCTGTGCCCCTCCCACAGTGATATTTATCAAGACCACTTCCTAGGCAGGCCTCAGAGGCCTCATGATGCTGTTTTTCAGGCTTTAGCCTTGCGAGCTATATGAGCCAAGAAGCCTCCTTTCCACACCCGCAAGTAGGGTTTCTTCTACTTGCCCAAATGACGCTGCAGCAGTAAGAGCAACTGGTTCTGCCTGTGCCTCTGTATTTCATTCGGAGTGTGTTTACCAACTGTGTGGACAGAGTTGGGCTTGAAGATCATAGACACACCCCAATCTTCACTTTACACTGCCACAGGCCACAGGGAAGGCCACGGACGTGGTCTTTGGCAACACCTCCCTTCCTCAGAGATGCCCCCAAATTCTGAGGGGAGAGAGAGGAGATACACTGACACCTGTCACCTCTTTAAGAAATATTATAACTTGCCATAATTATAAAATAAATAAAACTTATTAACACAGTCCTTTGCATCTGTTTTATTCTTAAAAGCTTTCGATAAAGCCTTTAGGCCAGGATGGGAACTACACAACACACAGGCCTATTCTTTGCATATGGCGAACACTGAGGATCAACCATGACCTGCTTTCTCTAATTTCAGGTGTGGTCAGCAACTACCACTACATGATTAAAATTGTCATTGTACAAGGCAAAACTAATGTTCTACCCTTGCTTTAAGATTTTAGGCAGATATGATGTTATTAATATTGTTCCTTCCTTCCCAATATTGGAGAATACTTTGGAAGATAATTACCATACATGAAATTGAACCAGCCGATTGAATGAGAAATAGGTTATACAAATTATGTCTCTTGTGCTTTCCTTCACCTTTTAAATAGGACTTCACTAAAAGCCACTTTTACCAATCAGATTAGATTGTACTACAACTTCTGCTGCTGACTAGTGCATGACCAAGCGCTCTTGCTTGCAGTAGAAGCCAACATGCTGTCTGATGGGGCTTCAGCTGCCACAGGGCAGGGAGACTGGTCTCTCAGGGAAGCAGGTTACGTAACTCTGTGCTGTAGCCTTTAATCATTGAAAGAGGTTAGTAATAGAAATAATGGCTGCTTAAAACATTATCAGAAGTTAGACCTCTATTTCTAGACATACCTTTTTCGTTCATGGAAGCTTTATCCAGAACGTATATTAGTTCATAGAACCCTCCTAGAGACCCAGAGCTACTGTAGTGAGTTCCATATGTTTCCAAAAATGCAAAATATTCCCCCTTTTCATAGGTGGCTGGCAGGTTTTTTACGTCATCCAAGAAAGTTTCTGTTAGCACAATATTCCGACTTCTCATCACAAATCTTCCCAGATCAACTTTTCCTTTCACGTACAGGAACATTTTTTCCTTTGTGGAGGGCCAAAAGAAAATAAGTGTGAGTTTCATCACCATTATTTCAAATTTAAAATCACAAAATTGGGCTTTTTCACATTTTTTAGCAGTGATTGTAAGGTGTCACTTTAGCCCAGTAGAGTGGCAAATATCAGTGACTATTGATCCCAAGTGCTGATGAAGACGCACAACAGATAGAACCTTTCATGCATTGCTGGTGGGAGTGGGAAATTGTGGAATCACTTTGGACAACTGCTTGACAGTTTCTTTTTCTTTTTATTAATATATTTTACTTATTTGGCTATTACAGTTGTCCCAATTTTCTCCCCTTTGCCCTCTTCTACCCAGTACCCCAGTCCCTCTGGCAATGCCTCACTTAGTTCATGTCTATGAGTCATGCATATACGTTCTATTTCCTTGGTTTTTCTTAACATCCCCTGTCTGTTCTGTAACCACCAACATGTACTTTTTTTTTCTTCCTTTCACATCCAGAAAATTCACCATTTAATTACTGCCTTCTGTTAGCTTTTCAAATCATAGTTTTCATTATTCCAAAATGCCTACGTTAATTCATTTGTTTAAAGAATTACTCTTTTAAGTAATATGAATTGCAATATTACCAAACACATGCAAAAATACATTTACACCCATACATATTTTTACACATATTTAAAGTACATACTGGATTTTGAAGAGTTAATACAAAAAACTTTAAATATGCCAATAGCTTACATAATTATTACATGTTAAATGATAGTACTTTAGATATATTGTAGCAAAATTAAGCAGAATTTTTCTTCTTTAATACTTACTTTACTCTGGAATGCTATTTTTGTGAAATATATCACAGAAATGGTGCAGAACTCACTTTTGTCAAAGTTGTCCTACAGACAGTGCCAAACCCATAGTAAAAAATGAATTTGGTTTTTGAGTCAGATCCACCCCCTTCCAATAATACAACTCAACTTTATTGTAAGCTACTGGAACTATAACTTATTCTTTTTGGAGTTTTCCATTTTATATAGTAGATTTATTTATTTATTTATTTATTTAGGCTATGCACAGGTCTTACTTCTTTCAATACCCTCTGTTTTTCCTCTACATGTGTTTTACAGGTTGAAGCCTTCAGAAATAATGGCACTTGCAGTGCTTGTCCAGTCCCCAGAGTAGAAATTATTATGTCTACTAAATTGTGATAAAAAAATAAAAATCCCAAGTTTTTAAATAATTTTGTAGAATAGTATTCTAGCTATTTTTTGAACTTGTGGTTGACTTCCTATGTGGTCCTTAAACTAACCCCTGAACTATTTAAGAGTCTGTTGAGGTAGAGATTAGGTATGTTCAAATTTCAATAATAAAGTTTACGATAGCATTAATTCTTTTTCCCAAGCATCTCCAGTTTGGGGGCCTTCATAACTGGAAATGTATAGTTCCACAATTGACAGTTTCTTATCAAAGTAAATACATAGCAATCCTATAGCCAGCAATCCAACCTTTACATATTTACCTAAAATTAAGAAGAATCATTCACAGAAAGACATGTAGAAGACTTTTACAGCAGCCTTAGTCAGCATAGCTTAAAATTGCAAATGAGTGAAATGTCCATCAATAGGGAAATTAATAAATTGTTGTTTATGTACATGAAGGAATACCAGTTAGCAATAAAAAGAAATAAACTACTGATACATGCAACAATGTTAGTAAATCAAAAAATTATGCTGACTGAACCAAGTCAGCCACAAAAGAATATATACTGTGTGGTTCTATTTTTATGACACTCTGGAACAGATGAAGCTAAGTTATGGTCATAGAAATCTCATCATTTGATGCCTCTCAAGTGGTGGGGGTTGACCAAAAAGGGCCTGAAGGAATTTTCCTGAGGTCATGGAAATGTGCTACATCTTTTTTTGAGGAAGTGATTATGCAGATGGATACAATAGTCAAAACTCATGGAATTAAATACTTAAACTCTTTGCATTTCATTGTATCTGAATTATATTTCACTAAGTTGGTTTTAAAATGTTAACAATGGAAGAAAAGAAATGCAGATGGTATATATGAAGCTCCATCTTTTTGCAGATGAAGAAACTCTGATCTAAAGATATCAAGTTATTAGCCCCAAATAACAGAAATAGTCCAGGGCAACAATTGGTGCTAAAAACCTAGGTCTCGGGTCTCTCTCTTCCTTCCACTATGTCCTCTAGGTCTTTGATAGCACAGGTAGAATAGACAATATTTGAAGACATGGATCTCAAATCAACTTTACACAGCTCAACAGTTAAATATTCCCTGGGATGATGGCTTAAATTACGAAGAGAAAATTGGGGCAGTGATGAACTATGTGACTAAATGCTCTAGACGGTCCTAGCCAAAACTAAATTGAAGTTGGCACTCATACTTCTGTAGATCATTCTTTGGAAATTCTGCTGTAGTTGTGGTTGACACACGTTGATTGCATGGGAGTTAAAAACATTTCATTGTGTTTTAAAAGGTCTATCTTAGTGTATATGAACATCACACCAAACTTTTCATGTTATAGAAGCATAATTAGTCAACCTGCATGACTTAATAGTGGGTGATTCAGTTTCTAACAAAAATCCTAAAGAAACTTACTGCAGATATAACGAGTCATATGAGTTCTCCATCTGATGACTTGCGAAACAATTCTCAATGAAGTCTCAAAGATGCCCAAAACCTATTTGGATTCCTTTGCATGTTGCTAAAATTGTCAGAAAGATGTTATGTTCTTTGGCTCAACTTATTTGAGAGGTAGACCTTAGGTCATTCCTATTTGAACATACTCTTGTTTATTCCATCTACAGAAATTTTAAAAAATCTCTTGACCTCACTTATCCAAACATTGCTGCATACTTCTTTTTCCTCATTAGAAGCAAAATTCTCTTAAAGAGCTTTCTATGCTGGCTGTTTCCAATTCTCTTTCCAGCTTCTCTTAAACCTAATCCAGGCATGGTTCTGTGCTTACAATACCAACAAAACCTCTCTTGTCAAGTTCTCCAATAACCTTCAAAATGCTAAAGCTGGTAGTTTCTCAGTCCACATCTTCTTGGACATACATATTAGCATAATGGACACAGTTTACACCTCCTTTCTCCTTGGCAGGGTTTCTTTTCTTGTCTTCTAGGGCAGTTCCTCTCAAACTGTAAAGTGTGAGCCAATCACCTAGACAATCTTGTTAAAATGAAATTCTGATTCAGTAGGTCTGGGATAGAGTCTGAAATTCTAGTTTCCCAGTGGTGTAGAGGCTGCTGGTCCATAGACTACATATACTTTTGAGTACAAGGTTCAAGGACATTACATTAGCTGCATCTTGCTTTCCTTTGCTGGTTCCTGCTCTTTCCCCAGACTTTCTATTGAAATTTCTTGGGTTTAATATTTGATCTCCTCTTTGCTATTTGTATACTGTTAGTAGGCTCACCAAACCCTATGATTTTAAGCATCATCTATGTATAATAACTCCCAAATTTATAAACTCAAGCCCAGACCTACTTCCCAAACTCTAGAATAAGACACCAATGTTCTGATTGACATCTCCAATTGGCTATCCAGTAGACATCTCATCCTTAATCTAACTGAAACTTAACCCTTATGTTCTCTTCCAAACTTGCTCTACCTGAAATTTGCTCCATGTAAGTTGATAGCAACTCCATTTTTCCAGTTGCTCAGGCCCCAAACCTTAGCGTCATGTTTGACTCTACAACTGTCCTGCCTGAACTGTTACCATCGTTTCCCCAGATTCCTGCAATAACTTTTAACAAGCTTTCTTGCTATTGTTCTTAACTCTCATTCTCTTCTTAATAGAATACCAAGAATAATCATTCAAAATATATTAGGGTCTATCAGTATTCCCTGAAAAACATTTCAATGACCTCTCATTCTGAGAAAAAGAAAACTCTTAGCATAAACCATGCCGCCCTTGATTACCATGATTCAAGGTAACCTCTCTAACCTTTTCTCCTCCTGGTTCACTTTGGCCTAATGGGCAGGTATGTTCCCAACTGAGAGGTTTCTCCCTAAAAGCTCCTTCTGGCAGATGCATCAGCTCAAATGTAACTTTTGGCTATCTACTCTCCTTCAAATATTTGCTCAGATCTTATCTCCTTAATGAAAGCTACCCCAAGATTCCCTTTCAATACTTCCATCTACCTAGCACTCTTGATTTCCCTTATATTACTCTACTTTTCATTTTCTTCCATAGCATTCGTCACTTTCTGAATACCATATCGCTTCCTTTTGTGCTATTGTGTTGATTGTTTTTAGCTGTTTCCTCTGCTGACCTTTGTCCTGTCTGGTTCACAAACGGATTTTAAATACCTGGAACAGTGCCTGACATCATAAGTCTACTATGGAATATCTATTGAGTGATTTAAAGGATTTTTCAATTGCATACTTTAGGTGGATATTTATGTGAATATAGAGGCAATGTACAGACCAATGAAAAAACAATTATATCATTAGGTATAATATAAGTACTAAATGTGAATTATTATTACTTTCAACATTGAGAAGGGTATCTAAATAGGTGATTGTGATATCAAAAAGGAAGAAGGAGCATTTTACAAGCATCATGTTGATTACAGAAAGAATACTCTATATTTCGAAAGATAATGAAACAAACATGAAATCTGGCTTAAATATTAAAAAGCAAACGCATTTTCAAAATCTAAAATTAAAGGTATGATTACGAAGTAAACAGACCGATTTTTGTATGTCATGTGTCCAATTTTAAAGCTTTGCAGTGAATTGCCAAAATTATTCAATGTGCTTTTTCATTGTAATCCTGAAGATGGTATATATTGAACAGTCTATTACCACAATCTCAGTGAAAAATTATGCTCTGAATTCTTAATACACTTTTTCTCTATTCACTACCACCAAACATCTCTTATTAAAGATCCTGTATGGGATTTTACTCCAGTTACCATTCTTCTTCCTGACCTTCTAGTTATATATTAGAGGATTTGTTGATCATTACTTTTTTTTCTCTCTTATGAGCTTGATCTGCTCTAAACAAATAAAAGAGCAGGTTTGGTTAGTTTGTATCCATTATCTTCTCTATAGAAAGTGTTCCTTCTTACCTTCTGAGAAAAATACGTCAATAAAAGTTGGTAAGTTTCATTTCTGGAATAGGATCCTGCAATTGTACCGTGACCACTTCGTGGGGGAGCCTTCTGCTTTGAGTTGTCTTCTTTTCCTGGATCATTTTCAGGTCCACTGTTAAGCTCGAAGACTTTTTCAGTAGGTGTGAACTTTAGAGACACATGTGCATCGAACTCTAAAACTCTTTCTCTGGTGACAGATTTGAATGCTTCAAAGTGTTCTTCATAATGTTCAGTTCTGAAGCTTTTATCGGCTTTGGTCTACAAAAGAATAACGAAGTATTGTTAACACAGGAAACACCCCACAATTATTGGAAAAGCATTGGAGCCTTTAAAAGAAGTGGGAGTGAAGGCCCTTAGCTGGGCCTATGGGGGTTCAAATCCAAGGCTGCGACTTGGAGGACACTGCTGTCACCTCTGCCTGCCTGAGCTGATTCCTACTCTGTGACACAGTGATGCCCACCACTCCTAGCCCTAAAGTGGTTGTGCGGATTCAATGCAAACTAAGGGTTTAGAATGTAACAAGCTTTCAAAAGTTAACATAGTCATAATTAAGAAGCAAGTTGCTTAATAGCTGCACAATAGACTTCCACTTGTATGAAAACAAAGACAGTAGATAAAGCTAACCCTCTGGATGGCCTGGGGGCCAGGAACTTGTTTGTGCATTTTACACATGTTAATCAAGGAAAGAGACCAGGACCTGAGCCTTGAACTGCCTCTTTTTTTTTTTTTTTTTCCTTTTTTTACTGATTTGATTAAGTTTATTTTGCATTTAAATCACACATATAAACATAGGACACATAAAAATGCTCATAAGAAAACTTAAGGGTTACATTGTGCCTTTAATAAAAAAAATAATTTATTTTAATTTTCCATTTAAGTTTTGTACATAATGTATTAATACACTTGGCTTCATCTTTTATATCCTTTCTACCACATTATGTAGCCTCATTTAAATAATATTTTGCACATATTTCAAACTAAGAAATTCATAACACTCTTACCAGATGAACAAGCTGTAAGAATCCAGATTTAATATCACATGTATCAATAGAGAAGAAGAAAAATTATATTTCTAGAAAGAAATTAATCTTAGCACTCAGGCACCTAACCTTGACACTCTACTGCCTGTAAAAATAAAATAAAATAAAATAAATAAAATAAAATAGATACAACCACATACATATGTGGAAAATTACCTGAAATATAGACAAATTCCAGAGAGTGTTTGCCCTTCAGAAGGGGAACTGTGAACTGCGAACGTGGAGTGGGAACACTCTTCCTTGTATAATCTGTTGTGTTGTTTGGACTCTTCAATTTTTCCCTCCACATTCATTTTTGCATGAAGGAAAAGACTGAACAAACAACCTCCTTAAAAAGCAAACCTTCAGGCCCTGGCTGGTAGTGCAGTGGATAAGGCACCGGCCTGGGAACCCAAAGGTCGCAGGTTTGATTCCCCAGCCAGGGCACGTAACCAGGTTGCAAACCAGGTCTCCTGTCAGGTCTGTGCCTGGAGGCAGGTGAAACGCAACCGAACATTAATGTCTCTCTTCCTCTCTACCTCTCTCCCTTCCCCTCTTCCTGAAAATAATGAAATAAAATCTTTTTTTTTTTTTAAAAAAAAAGCAAAACTTCAATGAAAACATTCCTAACTGAGTGTATCATCAGGTATCAATGGGAGGATTGTTAGTCTGCATGGGTGAGCTCTTCACAGACATCCTCAGAAAGAGCTCATGGCAGTGACACATGTCTGGGAAGGCAACATCCCCATCATCGGTGGTGTAGACTAGACTCCATAGCATGCATTGGGTGCTTGTTCTGCATAGGGGATGCTATGGTCTGAATGTTTACACACCCCACCTTCTCAGACCCATATGTGAAAATCCTAACATTCAATGTGATGGTAGTGGCAGCGAGGCCTAGAGAGGAGCCTTCATGGGTGGGCTTAGTGCTCTTATGAAAACAACCCCACAGAGCTCCCTACTCCTTTCCACGTGTGAGGATGCGAGAGGTCTGCCACCCAGAACAGTTCCTAACATGATCGCGCTAGCCCTCCTATCTTGGACATACGGACTCCAGGGATGTGAGAAATACATTTTTGTTGTTTCAAAGTTACCTCATGTCTGGTATTTTGTTATAGCAGCCTGAGCAGATGAAGATAGGAAACCTAAAGTTATCACTGAATGGGAAAGACAAAAACCATCCAAGTTTCTTCCAAGTAAGGCATGTTGGGAACAGTGTTCCAAGTCAGGGGGAAGAAGCAGAAGAACCTGACCAACTCACCCCCCGGCTTCAAATGTTTCAGTCTTTCCACCGCCCAGGAGAGAGTCTGAACCAGTTCCTCCCAGTTCCTCTCCCCTGATAGTTCTCCAGCCCTCTAGTCACCCTTCTAGTTCTACAGCCCATGTGTCTTCCTGCCACAGGACCCTTTTATATTTTCTGGAATGTTCTCTAACCTAACACACATTGGACATGCTGATACACATTCTCTCACACACTCACACACACGCATATTATATCCTTTGCCTGCATAACTCTTATTCCTATTTCAACTCCTTAAATGTCAGGGAGGCCTTTCCTGATCCCAGATTAGCAAACCTATCTTCCCTAATCATTTATGGTTCTTCTTTTACAATAAAACAAAATGAAAAGCCTTTCCCACTTAAAATCGCTTATTTAATAGGACTTAGATGATAAGCTTCATGAAGCCAGGGACCAGGTCTATCTTATTCACCATTTAGTAACTTTCCCGTCACCTACTAGTAGATGCTAATAAAAATTTACTCAATGTAATATGCAGACCCAATATAACTAATGGTAATAATGGATATTTATTAAGTATAAACAAGCTTCGCTGTTTACTTTCTAAGATCATAAAGGATTGGAATAAGGGGGCGGGGTACCAGCAGCCCAAAGGAGCCTATCTGTGGACTTGAGCAAGCATTAAGCCACCTCCATCTGTACCCTTCCTCAGATGGCACCAAATGAAAATGCAGGCCTACAATGGCTATCTGCTTTTTTTTTAAATAACCCTGATGCCAAAACTCATTTGGAGGCAATCACCTGATCTGCACTTATAAATAGTTATTTATAGTCTTCTTTTCTCCCACTTGGTGCGTTTGATTACTGGATGCTTCTCTGAACTCCACTGGGGGTGTAAGGAATATACATGGAAAACAACACATCTCTTTTGTAAAATTCAAAACATTCTAAATGAGGATGTATATCTGTATCCAGGGTTGAAGATAAGAAAAAATAGGAAACTCTCTCTCTAAATGTGGCTTCAAAGTCCATCTGGGGCAGCTCTGCAGCCCTTAGCAGTTACTACCCCTATAGAGAACTAAGAGTTTAGCCACAATGACTAAGACAGGAAAACTACGATGGACACCTGAGAACTAAAAAGGAAATAAAGCTATACACAAACGCTTTTTCCATCAGCAGTGACAAAGGTCACCTTATCTTTGGGGTATTGTTTTTAAGAAAGAACACGTATCATACTTTTTAGAAAGATTATCATTTTCCCCTCAAAAAAATGTGTGTAAAGTAAGTAAACCTGGCAAAATGGGGAAAGATCAATAATTCAAAATGTTCCCTGGGATTTTTGTGGGTAACGGATTGTTTTCTGAATCTACAAGCACCAAAAATCTGACAATTGATCACATGGGAGTCAAGTGCCAAATAGCCCAAATGTTACATCTTTAGCATTCCTGGGAGAATACGATCATGTCAGGCTAGAATGGGGAGGGGTTTATTTCCAACATTGTGAGAAATAAAAGGAATACTAACTACACTTATTTAAAAGTGCAAATGTCTCTAGCCCTGGCTGGTGTGGCTCAGTGGATTGAGCACTGGCCTGCGAACCAAAAGGGGTCACTGGTTTGATTCCCAGTCAGGACACATGCCTTGGTTGTGGGCCAGGTCCCCAGTTAAGGGTGGGCAAAAGGCAACCACGCATTGATATTTTTCTTTGCACCCTCCTTCCCCTCTCTAAAAATAAATAAATAAATAAAATCTTTTTAAAAAAGTATATGTGTTCTAAAACTCATGGGAGTAAAAATAATACAAAAGGACTATGTCATCACTGGGACTATTTAAAGAAACAAATTATTTTAGCTCCTGGTTTAGAATAGGATAATTATTATTCTTTATTGTATCTTGCTTAGACCAAAGAAGGTATCTGTAAGGGTGACAAATATTAATCATTTGAATGGGTCCATTTTGTAGAGGGTTCTAGGGAATTCCAGTGTTTTTCAGGTAAGTGGTAAGTTAGGGAGGCACTGAAGAAAGTAACACTTTGAGAAGTAATTTCGTGAGAGCTGAGGGTGGGAGGTGAGGTGAGTGAAAATAGTCAATCATATTAGTCAAGCAAGCTTTACAAAGGGCAAGGTTGAAGTAAAACAAGTGTCAAGTTTTCATTGGTAGGCTTGCAAAAATGACCCTAAATTGCATGAAAGCAGTGTACGCAATACTTAAATCAGCACTAACTGAACTTTTATCTGAGCCTTAGGAGATTCTTTTTATGGTGTCCAGGTGTTTACTAAAAACCTACCACTAGACAGGTGCATGTTACTGAGGGTGGTTTGCAGACTACTGTGTATTTTCTAAAGAGATCCACGTTATACCTCCTCTTCTTTAAGTCAATTTTATATTCAAATTACTGACTTTTCCCCATTATTTAGCATTCAACTTATTGAAACTGTTTCCAACTAAAAATGGAAAATGTGTTTTCTTTTAAGGAGACTTACTTCATAGACCAGGGTAGCCACGTTCCAAGGTCTGCGGTAATAGGTCAAGGTGTTTCCATCCCTAACACGGTCACACAATCCGTTGTAGAATTCATTGTCGAAAGGTGTGGTTAGGGGAACCATCCCTAAGATGTTGAT
Organism: Noctilio leporinus; assembly: GCA_004026585.1. Lineage (NCBI taxonomy): Eukaryota > Metazoa > Chordata > Mammalia > Chiroptera > Noctilionidae > Noctilio > Noctilio leporinus. The sequence continues at coordinate 28,409 of PVIW01005111.1, forward strand.
CCTGAGAATGGACACGGGAACGTCAGGGAGGGAGATTCCCAGAGCAAGTGCAAGGCAACCCTCTGCAATGAGGGAAAGAGAGCTCGGCTCATGTCCCCCTCACCCAAATGTGTGGGATGTGGTCAGGGACCTCTGCTCCATGTTTCTGGTACAAAAACATCCCTCAGAAAGGTCTTAGAGACTCTTTTAGGCAACCAGGACACTGTTGTGAACACAGTGAAAGAAATGCAGTAAACGTGGAGCTAGGGGCCCTCTGGCACCTAGAGACTTGTCTCATTGCTGTAACTCTCAGCTAACCTCCCTTAGTGAACTAAGAGCTGAGGCTGTAATACCACCGATTTAAATTATTTGAGAACACACTACCTCAGAGGGGGCAGTATAACACACGCATGCAATTTCTAATCTGTGAAGCAACATGGGGCTCTTGGGCTCTGAGTTCTCTTTAAACCTAAGCTTTTTCTCCAGTTGTCTCATGACCTGTCAAGAACCTCATTCCCTCCAGGCTTATTGTGTTCCTGTGTTTCTAAGAGGAACCCCAAAATGTCAGAATCCCAGCAAGGCGTTCTCAGAAGTTCTACTTCTTTTTTTTTTTTTTTTTCTCCCCACAAAACATTTTTCTGGCAAGCTTTAATGCAGAAATAGGAATCTTGTTTAGGTTTTAAAAAGTTAAGTTTGATTTGTAGTTCTGAGCACACTAGCTGCACAAGAAGCAGTTTCTTCGCTGTGAAGCTCACCTTTGTTAATTGGAGGAAGTCAATGCTGTCTAGGCTGTATTTGGAATAAATGGCCCTGGTCAGGGAGGTCAAAATGGAGGTTTGATCCTCATGTTTATGACTTAGTTTACACAAAAGCATAAACTCTTCCATTTCTCTAGGCCGCATTCCTAACTCCCAGGAGCTGGATTTCATTCAGATGATGATTTCAGGAGCAGTTTGTCAAAGGCTGTGGATGGCTTATTATAAACCCATTGGTAATAAATAATAATAATAATAATAATAGTAAATAATAATGGTACCCTATTGCCAGTGGGTTAGGTAAAAACAAACCTCTTTCTATAAACAGCACATTCTTAATAAGCTTTGAATCTACACAGAAAATGAATATTATAGTTCAGTTTTAGTGGAAGGCAAATTAAGAAACTAATTCATAAATCTCTTGCTGAAAGCTGACCATAGAGTTAAAATGAATCACTTCTCACTTTGTGTATGAATATTACTTAATGCTTTGGTAGAAAACAGGATTCAGTATCAACATTATTTCTACTTTATTTTTATAGACACTTAACTCAAATAAATAGGTAGGGAGAGAAAAAAATTTGTTACAGCTGTCAGTCAGTTCTTTGATCTGCGTTTTAGACCTAGAAGAGATCACATACTAGTCTTTCATAAAAAAATAATTTTTATAGTCTATTATCTAACAATTAATCAGGATATCTTAAATGTGGTTGATAAAAAATCCTTGAGATCACTTAACTTACAAAGTGTTAGAGTCCAATCAAGTATTAACATTTGGAGTTGCTTCTTGTTTTCTCTACTCCATTGTAAAATGTGAGATGGGTGAGGGGTGTAGTTTTCTTTTGGAAAGTAGGCATTAGGTGATTGTAAAGGGGAGGTGAGAAAGGAGAATGGACTTGACATTTTGAAAGCCACTGAGCCATCAAGCTCATCAATTTTATAAAAAAACACGTATATATGGAGTTGAGGGTTTACTATGAGTTAGGTCAATGCATTAAGTAACTCATAGTGGAGGAAACTATTATCTTAAAATGTACCAGTCTCCCTCCCCCTTGGAAAGCCTTTTTGCACTCTATGGTTTCCCTAGGCCAGTTTGAAGGCTCTTGTTTTACAGATCAGCAAGTTGACCATTTGGCTGAATCCATCTGGAAAGTTACGAGGAAGCTGACCCTAAGGAAGACACGTTTCAAAAATTTTGACTTGGTTCCATTAGTACAGAGACAGCCAGTCTAACCTACGGTGAGCCAATTTTTTTTTATGCCAAGAAACATGAAAACTTTTCATAGATAGAATGTCACTGCCTGGGAAATATTAAAAAATGTGTTTTCTTGGCAGTACTGATAGATGCCTGTTTTCACACCTGCATTTAAAACCATGAGAAGCCGTGGCTGGTGGCTCAGTGAATAGGCACTGGCCTGCGAACCCAGGGGTCGCCAGTTCGATTCCCAGTCAGGGAACATGGCCAGGTTGCGAGCCAAGTCTCCAGCCAGGTCTGTGGCTGGAGGCAGGTGAAAGGCAACCATACATTGATGTTTCTCTCCTTTTAAAAAAGAATAAATAAAATTTAAAAACCACAAGGAGCTCCAATTTACTAGATGAACTGAAAAGCCAGGCCCTTCCACCTAGGTGCTCTTATACGTAGATCATACACAAAAAATCGTTTCTTACATATCATACACCATTTGTAGCTGGTTTGGATATGTGTTTTTTTCCAATGAATGTAAGATGGGTTGGGGATTTTCCCAAACCTCTCTGGAGATTCACAGATGTCTACAAAGCATGAGACTGAAACAGTTGTAATACAAATGAATTCTCCTGGCATAAGAATTTAAATGAGAGTCCTTAGAAACAAACAAACAAATAAATAAATCCTTTCAATGTAAAACAAAAAAGTATAAATTAATTACTATGAGCACTTTGTCACTTTCATGTGTAAAGGAATCTGACTGGCTATGAATGTTGATAAGACTTGCTGAGGTTTTCCAGACCGAATGGTGGAGAAGCAGTTTATAAGCATGTTGCTACGGTTCAGAGGCTCATGTCTGTCATCTCTCTTTCACTATCATCCCATAACCCTGTGTTAGCATAATGGGGATGCCTAATATGTGAATATGTAGTATCGATGGTATGGAAGAATATCATAAATATACTAAAACATGGTATTATGAAACCTCTTCTTAAATATTAATTACTAACTTATACTACTCTTCTATACTCTTAATGCAAATATTTAGACCAAAAGTACTCATTGAGAGCATGAATGGTGGCACAGTGGATAAGGTGCTGGCCTGTGAACCCAAAGGTCGCTGGTTCGATTCCCAGCCAGGGCATATAACCAGGTTGCAAGCCAGGTCTCCAGCCAGGTCTGTAGCTGGAGGCAGGTGAAAGGCAACCATACACTTATGTTTCTTCCTGCTCTGCCTCTCTCTAAAAAAAAATAATAAATAAAATCTTTTAAAAAAGTGCTTATTTTCTAAAGTTGGTTTTGCTTCGGAGTTAGGGCACCCACCAATGCACTTTGTAGGGATGTGGGTGAGGTGATGCAGTGGGGATGGGAATGTGGGAAGAGGAAAAAGGAAGTGACATGGTGGAAAAAATCTCGGTTTATTTAAGTCAGAGACACTTGAGTTTACGTTCCGTTCCGTCACCCCCTCAACCATGGTAAAGTGTGAGGTATTGAAGGAGCACTGGCCAACTCACCCAGATATGCCCCAATAATAAACTTCCTGGCAAGCACTACATGACAAATTTTCTTTGCCCTGAACAAAGGAAACCAAAAAATTATAAATGCTTTTCAGCTAAAGGGGCCAATTTTTCTGTAAGACACCATGTAAATTTTCATTAAGTGAGAATACATAACATATGTAATTCTCTGCTTCAAGCCTTTCTGTTTCGATTAGGAAGAAAACTATTTCTTGGATCCCAAATCAAGCAAAATAAAGTAATAATGGGCTTTTGCCACTCTTACTCTTTCCCTGGGGAAAGCAACTTAAGAAGTCAGAACTCATTGGAGCATGCAGTGATCTGGTTATAAGGTTTTGGCCAAGTCCATACTATTTCTACCAATTATTAGAAGGGCCTGCTAAATTTGAAACCCAAGACCATCCTTTTGATTCAAAATTTTTACCTTTGGGCTGACAGCCAAAGGCACTATGTGTAATATTTGAATGCTGCTTGCTTGGGCAGATTTTATAAAGTGAAAAACAGATGTATGAACTGCTTTATGTGGTGCCTGACTCTTGAGATCTTGGTGCCCTAAAGCTTTTCTCTTATGTGATTGAAGAAGCGGATGTTTCCTCTGACAGAGAGGGCATCTCCATTTTTATAGGAGTCTTAGGAACTCCACTTTCTTAGTGTGGGGTTTCTTGGCCTCAGTACTCCTGACATTTTGGGGCTGGCTATCAAGTGCATTGTAGGCCTTCTAACCACTGGATATCATTCCCATAAGCCCCCTTCCCCATCCTGACATCCCACAGTTGTGACCACCAAAGCAGTCTTCAGATATCACCAAATATCCCCTGGAAGAATAGGATCTCTGGTTGAAAACCTCTGTCAACCTTGCTGTTACCATCACCCCATCTTCTTGCCTCACCCTGTCCCCAGGACCAAAGTCCTGAACAGGGATTTCTTTCTAGGGACCCAGTTTAAGTCTTACCTGATATCAGTCAATATTATACAAAACACTTATATTCATTAATTTATTCACCTATTTATCCACCCATCAGTATTCATTAAACATCCACTATAAAGCAGGCACTGTGATTATGAGGATAAGAGGCACATTGCTTTCAGGGGATGAAATAGAACCATGTGCCATTTCTGTCAAGATGGATGAGGAACATTTATGTCTCAGTTGGGGTTAATTTGTCAACAAAGCTACCCAAAGTATCTTTACTGCTCAGAACAATTAATAGAGACTATGCTATAGACATCTGTGGAATGTTCTTTGACTACATGAAACAGAACTATTTAGGACCTCCGGCCTGTGCTATTTTCCCAACCACTAGAGCACACATTTCTGAAAATGGAATCTAGTCTTTATAACTCTGAGTTCTAAACTGCCCAAGACTTTTTCCAAAAGTTCTGTGTGGAAAATAAGGGCAACCTCAGCTCTGTGATGGAAATCCTAGTCTCAATGCTATCATCAGCTGTCACCAGAAGGGCTTTCTCTGTCCTTTTTCTCTTGGGTCAATTCCAGAATGCTGAAACCCCCTGAGAACTTCTGCCCAGGAATAGGTCCAGGAGAAGTTCCCAGTGCAAGATAGTCTTCCTGGCAATTCAGACATTTGAATGTAATTGCAAGACCTACTAATATTAGCAATTCAAGTTTCAGTGTTAACATGTGATTTCAACATTGCTATGGTCTTCCAGAGGTTCAGAAATGAAGTATTTCCTCTTCTTTTGGACTCAGAAGTAATCACCTAATAGTTTGAGAGTCTAGTCCATTCACAGATACCTATTGATATTGGGCAGTTTGCCCAAATTATCTCGAGATACGTAATCAGCACCTACTCTCTTTCAAGCTCAAACATACTTCAAACAGAGTACAAAGGCACAGGCTGCTCTTTCTACTAATGCAGACCTTGTACCACTGGAGCGTGGCAAGAGAGATAGAGGTTATATTCATTCATCTTTCTCCAGACGTTGAAGTGGAATACTGACCCAAAGCCTGCTGTCCGCCCCATCTCGGACTCTTCCACCACTCTGTCACGGCATGGCTTACGGACAGCTTCTTCACAATCGTCCTCATCAGAATAGTCTCCACAGTCATTGTCACCATTGCACTGAAGTCTCTTCTTGATGCACCTGCCTGCAATCAAATCAGGTAGACGTTGCGTGTCCAACGCCAGGTTTTGCCTCTCTGAAGTTATCAAATGCAAGTTAATGCTGGGGTGGAGAGAACACACATGCATTTGTCTGCAGAATATACAAAATATATGTAGATAGCCCATTTGGGGGCCCATGTCACACTTGGCAACATGGATGCCTAGAAGTCTGTTTCTTTCCCTTACCCATGGGTGCGCCCAGAAACCCATAATAGGTCAGAACACAGGGGTTACCTGATGCACATTTAAAGTCGTTTCCACAGTCCTCATCCACAGCCTCACAGTTCTCAGAGGTCATACACTGTCGCCTGTCTCCCAGATTGGCAAAGCACGTTTTCCCATTAAATTGTCCGAAGGCCTCAATGCTCCTGGAGCGAAACTGCGCAAAACCAGCTGGAAATATTAGACTTTCTAACTTCAAAAGGGATTATGATCTAAAATTGCACCTATGCCACAGCGACCCTCCAGACCCATAAGGTCCATGGTTTAAGTCTTTAAGTGGGAGGGAGCCCCCAAGCAGTCACTAATGTTACTGAAAGGGACGCCTCCCATTCACGGTGCCTTTTGTAGAGGCTGGTTTCTCATGATACTCATTCAGTATGTATGCAACATTCAGATCACCACGGAGGAAGGTTATCCAAGTGAGATGTTTATCTTTCCTTTTCAGGTTGTAGCTTAGTTGGAGGCCCTGTGCCTTCCAGTCACTTCCCTGGAGATGCTGGCACTACAATTTGCATCTGGGGACACCAGCAGGGAATAGCTTTGAATACTTACCATTAGGTTCAGGCAGGGGTCACATGGCGACCATTCGCTCCAGGGGCTCAGTCTGCAGTCTATGGGCTTTGGAGTGTGAGTCTCTTCTGTTCCCACTAGGGTATAACTAGGATAAGAGAGCAGGTCAATTTACCATGGCCACTGTGTGCGCCTGTTTCCAAGTTTAATTTGTTTACTGTTTTCCCATTCCAAATCATACCATTTACTTTTTCACTCTCATTACTTGACCACTTGAGCCCATATCATTTTTTGTTTAATTTTATTGTCGTTGTATTACATCCATCCCCTTTTTGCTCCCCTCTGTCCCCCTCCCCACCCACCCATTCCCCTCAAAGTCAATCCCACCTTTGTCCATGTCCATGGTTCCTTTATACTAGGTTCTTGTCTAAGCTGCTCCCCTTCCCATATCATTTTTTTTTTAATTTTATTTATTATTTTTAGAGAGAGGGGAAGAGAGAGAGGCAGAGAGGGAGAGAAACATCCATGTATGGTTGCCTTTCACCTGCCTCCAGCTACAGACCTGGCTGGAGACTTGGCTTGCAACCTGGTTATGTGCCCTGGCTGGGAATCGAACCAGCAACCTTTGGGTTCGCAGACCAGTGCCTTATCCACTGTGCCACCAGCCTGGGCCCATTTTGTATTTTTAATTCATCTTTTTAATTTAATTTTTGTGCTGAATTGTAATTTAACTTTCAGCCTAATAACCACAAAATAAAGGTGGTGAGGAAAACTAGGTGGACATCCTGCTAGGTGTCTCACATTGATTAGCCTGGTATTTTCAACGAGTTTATGAATTCACTGAAACTACAAACTTTGTTTCACTCCACCCCCCCCACCCCCCCACCCCACACACACACGTGTACACAGTCTGGCTCTGGAGTTGCCTGGGCCTCTTGCAAATTTAAGCAGTTGGCTTGGTTTTTCCAAAAGCAAGTGCCTTATCATTCAGGCTTTCCCACTCTTGCACTCTGCATTTCCTAAACCGAAAGTCTTCGCACTTCATATTCTACTTCAGAACTTTCTGCATTTGAACAGCGTATATTTTGGCATTTATAACCTAACCTTCCCTTCCCTTCCCTTCCCTTCCCTTCCCTTCCCCTCCCTTCCCTTCCCTTCCCTTCCCAGACCCAATGCTTGGCAGTGCTTTTCTGGCTTTGAACTTTTTTCTTTCTCTTTTGGTTCACCACTTGGATCTTGCTGGTTGCAACACCAGCTCTCTCGCGTTCAATGATAGAGCAAAAAAGGTCCAAACAGAAGCCATCAAACAAGAAGCCTATTAACTTTCTGTCCCCACACCTTCTAGCGGGCCCCTCTTCCTCGTGCAGTACCATCTCTTCCTCCAGGGGACTAAGTAAAACTGATTCTTCCACACAAGCTCCTGATCCCAGCTCCTCTTGGAGATCTTGATCCATTGAATATCTCCTCCCTCATTTCCAGCTCCTTTCCATGTGAAATACACTATGTTCAAGTCTTGAACATGAACCATAAACAAGCAGATGAAAAGAGCAAATGAAACTCTTGCTGAACTTTATATTCTCTTTCAGCAACCCTTCTCTCCCTTCAGAGTGATACTTAAAGAATTACCACAAACGTGACACTTAAAGAAATTTCTATAAACATATTTATGTTTCCCTTGCAACCAAAATAAAAATAGTTTCATCTCCTCCTTCAGCCCTACATGGTCTTTAGCTACCTCCCAATTTCTCTCATGTTTTTAGCCAACTTTCCTGAAAAAGTAGTTTGTACCCTGGTCTCTTATTCCTTACCCCCCAATCACTGTTCAACCCCGCTGCATCAAGGACATTGCCAGAGTCAACGATGACTTTCACGGGGCTCACTTGGTTCCTTTCAGTCCTTAACTTGTTACCTTCTTCCAAGAGGTCAATACCATCAACCACTCTTGCTGTTTAAAACACTCCCTTCCCTTGGACACTAGACTTCTTTCATTTTCCCTTTTTCTTCTGCCCTCTTCTCCAACTCTCCTAAGCAGGCTCTTCCTCCTTTGATAGTCTCTGACATGCTGTTTTTTCTTAAAGTCCTGTGCTTAGATTTTTCCCCCCAGGGCTTTGGTTTCCATGTATATGCTAATGACACCCAGAGATAAGTCTGCAGTTCAGACGTCTCTTCTGAATTTTAAACTCTTGGCCAGAACTCCCTGTTGAACAGCTGCACTTGAATGTCTTTGTGATTCAAAGAACTCAAGGTGTCCTGAAACAAATTCTTTATTTTCCCTCTTCTCCCGAAGCTGCTCCTCCCTTGCATTTATTATCTTGATAAACAGCAGTTCCATCTATGCAACCATGCCACCTGGAGACTTGGGTGTTAGTTGTGTTTTCCTAACTCCCCATACTCATTTTCCATATCAAATCAGCCACCAAAACCTCTTTGTTGTTTACAGACTCCTGACTGGTTCTCAAATCTACCCATCCTTCATCTTATTTAGCAGAGGCATTTCTCGGGTCTACACTAACATTACATCTCTTCTAGATGACGAAAGTTTCTAATTCACCCAGGGATTTCTTTTTTAAATGCAAAGTTAGTTACACCATTCCCTTCCTGAAAACCTTTCCTTTGTTTTTAAGATAAAGTTCAAATTTTTGAACATGGTGTGGTAAGCAGAGTAATGACCCCAAAGATGTCCTAATCCCAGAATTTGGGATATGCTGCTTTACATGAAAAGGGGACTTTGCAGATATGATTAAGAGGAGATTACCCTGTATTATTGGGGTGGGCCCCTTCCAAACTCTTGAGCTCCTGCAGGAGAGTGATTCAGAAGGATGTGAAGACAGAAGAGGCAGGTGGAATTCAAAGCATACAAAGGGGGTCCACTGGCTGTTGCTGGCCCTGAACATGGGTGGAGGCCACGAGCCAACAAATAGAGGCAGCTTCTACCAGGTGGAAGAAGCAAGAAAATGAATTCACCCCTAAAGCCTCCAGGAGGAAACACAGCCTTGCTGGCACCTTGATTTTAGCCCAGTGAGATCCATTTCAGACTTCTGACTAATAGAATTGTAAGATAAGAAATTTGTGTGTGTGTGTGTTTTTAAAACTCAATAACATGTGATAATTTGTTACAGCTGCAATAGGACATAAGCCATGGTCCAGGGCAGGGGGCCCCAAACCCTGGGCCATAAACTGGCACCAGTCCATGACCTGTTAGGAACTGGGCCACACAGCAGGAGGTAAACTTAAATGTAATGAACTTGAATCATCTCCCTCCCCCACCCCCTGGCCCATGGAAAAATTGTCTTCCATGAAACCAGCTCTTGGTGTTAAAAAGGTTGGAGACTGCTAGTCTAAAGACCTGAACACTGTTATGTCTCCTTTATTCTTCGTTTTTCTCCATTGAAGTTCCAGCCACATTGAATTTGAAATTTCCAAGATAAGTTGCTTTTTCTCATACCCTCAGGCCTTTAAACCTATTATTTCTGATTCTCTATACTCATGTCATCTTGGATATACACTTTTTTTCCCTGAGAACCTTTAACTTCCTGTGTAATCTACTTTTCTATGCACATATTCTTATAGCATCTTGGGTTTTTTTTCTATATGATAAGCACTTTTACAATGAAATATGCACTTGCATCTATCCAGAAGGTATCCGGCCATGTAATATGAAAAATAGAGACATTTATTGAAAAAGATACAAGAAACATTGTACATAGAACAATGACATCTTAGTTTCCTTCAACGTAGGCACTTTGGGAACTCATATACATCTCCCAATTGCCATCAGCAACCCTGTTGTATTTTCCTGAATCTCATCGTTAGTCTGAAATCTCTTCCCTTTCAAAAGTGGTTTTAGTTTTGAGAAAAGCCAGAAGAAACAGGGTGCCAAATCTGGGCTGCAGTGTAGCTGAGTCTCCTGGGAGATTTGATGTTTTGCCTAAAAACTTTGCATGAGACACAGTGCATGAGCAGGGGTGGTGTTGTGGTGAAGTTGCCAATCACCAGTTGCCCATAACTGCGGTCTTCTGAGTCATCCAAATTTCAAGGCTAGTATGGAAAGGCCCTCCGAGTTCTGCTGGCTTATCAAAAGACATGTACTGGGAACCTTTCTGTACTATGCATGAGGCTGACTCCTCCAAGTACACACACACACACACACACACACACACACACACACACACGGTGAGATAAAGATGGGAGAGTTGCCTAAGGAGAGCTGATTGCTCCAGCCTCCAGCTGTGTCTTTCCAGACCACTGGACAGACACATGCGTGAAGAAGCCACCATGATGAATCCAGCCCCAGCCACCATCTGTTTACATTCGCGGAGCCCACTCAGCCCTTGAATTCATGAGCCAAAGAAATAATTCATATTGGTTTAAGCTACCGTCGTGGAATGGTTTGTTACACAGCAGAAAATGACCAGAACAGAAAGCAATATTTGAACAGGTACCTGAATGAATTCAGAGAAAAGCTATGTGAAGGTCTGGAAGAAGAGTGTTTTACACTAGGGAAACAGACGTCCGAAAGCCCTGTGGTGGCATGTTGGAGGCATGGCAAGGACAGTGACTGAGCAGATAGCACAAAGGACAGCAGCCAAGGTGCCTGGGGAAACAGGTGAAGCTCATGCCTTGTGAGCTGTGGAGAAGAGTTTAGATTTGATGCTGAGCTTGTTGAGAACTTTAGAAAGATGTAAGAGCAAGAGTAACATTCAGATTTACATTTTCAAAAGATTTCTCTGGGTGCTGCATGAAGAACCTGCTTTTGGGGAGTGGACAAGAATGAATACAGGCTAGAAACAGAAGTGATTTAGGCTTGAGTAGTCAGTGATGTAAAGAGAGGTGGGAAGTTTTGGGATATAAATTAAAGTTAATACCAAGAAGATTTGCTATTAGACTATACACATATATGGCCAGTAGTAGCTGATAAATAAATATCTATTAATGTGTATTAAATATGGATATCACAAACACAGGTGGAGATATCCAAAGAAGGAGGAAAAACTGACATTTTGGATGTCTACAGTTTAATAGTTAGGCCCATCATTTTCTATTAATGAGTGTTGAGGTATTTTCCCAGATTGTTGAGATAAATTTAGTTAAGATAAATTGAACAATAATTGCTGACATTTATGAGTACTTAATTTATGTTAGGAATTCTTTCAAGCCTTTACACTCATTCTCTCAATGTTTATATCAGCCCTATGAGATATCTGCTACGAGTAATATCACACTTTTAAAAGTGAGTCCCAGAGATGGTAAGTAGTTTTCCTCATGTTACCCAGCAGAGTATTCCTGGTAATTAAGTTAGGATTCAAATCCTGGCACACATCTGACCACTCTCACTATTTCCAGCTCCCAGCCTAGAACTGCATCTTAACTATTTGAAAAGTGAAGAATAAAATCAATATGAAAAGCATAACTATGCTAACAACACATCCCTTATATGGCCAAAAGATGAATGACAAATTGGTGGAAAAATGTTTTCCACCCAGAGACCAAGGGCTAATTTTTAAAGTGATTGTAGGAATCCTGAAGAGAAAGACAAGAAACTCAGTAGGAAAATGAACAAAAGATATGAACAGTTTACAAAGAGGCCTTTAAACAGATGAAAAGATGTGACTTAGTGAAAGAGAGGCAAATAAAAAATATTCAAAGATACCTTTTTTCTTTGGCTTATAAGGTTGGCAAAAATCAAAAAGTTGACCTAGAACTCCTAGTCACAAAGCTGTGGGGAAAGAGACATTCCTTTAAAAAAAAAATATTAAAAATTTTACCCATCACCCACCCTTTCTTCCTTGGCAACCACCAGCTTGTTCCTTGCATCTATGGGTCTGTTTCTGTTTTGTTTTATTTTGTTTGTTTATTTATTTTAGATTTCATGTATAAGTAAAATCTTATGGTATTTGCCTTTCTCTGTCTGACTTATTTCATGTAAATAATGCTTTCTAGGTCCATGCATGTTGTTGCAAATCAAGATTTTATTTTTCATTCCTGGACAATATTCCATTGGGTGTGTCTACCACATCTTCTTTATCCATTCATCTATTGATAGACACCTGGGTTGCGTTCATCTCATGGCTATTACTAGAAGTTCTGCAATGATCATTTATTTTTTGTATTTTGTATATGAAAGGGACCAATTTTATTTTCTGCAGTTTTGCCAGCATCACTGGTTAAAGAGGCTGTCTTTACCCCATTGGGTATCTTTGCCTCCTTTGTTGTAGATTAACTGACTACATAAGCAAGGACTTTCTTCCGAGCTCTCTATCCCATTCCATTGGTCTGTGTGTCCCCGGTTTTATGCAGCACCAGTTATCATTATTGCATCTCTGTAGTATGGTGTCATAGAGAAGGTGTAATACCTTCCACTTCATTCTTTCTCAAGGCTTCTTTGGCTGTTTGGGTTGTTTGGTGGTTTCATATAAACTTCAGGATTACTTGTTCTAATTCTGAGAAGAATGCTGTTGGGTTTTAATAGGAATTGCATCAAATCTGTATACTATTTTACGTAGTGAGGACATTTTGATGATATTAGCACTTTCCATACTAAGTAGCATAGTATATTCTCCCACTTATTTGTATTATATTTGTATTTGTAACATAATCCTGGGGAAAGTGCAAAGTAATACAAGCTTCACAGGACCCCAGGGCAATTTTTGCAAGGTCACAAAGGTGACTGGTTACCTTTTGACCCAGTTCTAGCACTTCTGGGAATTAGCTCTCAGGTGCAATAATCCACTTCCAGAATGATATATGAATAAGTCTATTTATTGCCAAAGATTGGAAGCAACCCAAATTTTCAATAAAAGGCTGCTATCTGAATGGCATAGCCACACAATGGCAACTTAATCAGGTGTGAGGAGAATGAGGAAGTTCTTTCTTTACTGGTGCAGAAAGGTCTCCAGAATATATCATAAAGTAAAAAGAAAAAAGTACAAGATAGTATATATAAAATGATACCTTTAAGAAAGAAAGGGAGAGAATAGGATTATAAACTAATAAAGTGGTTATCTATAGGCAAAGGGTGAGGTGGAAGCCGGGAGTGTTCTAAGTACTTTACTTACAATCACACGGATCTCATGAAGAGTTATTAGTAGGAAAATCAAAGCTTCTTAATATATACCTCATTACAGTTTTTGGTCATTGACCCATGTAAATATTTTGTTACTTAGAAATTAAAAATAAAACATAATGATAACCATACTCATTGCACACTTAACCCCTGCCTGTCATTGGGCTGAACACATTGCATATATTATCTCAGGGATTTTTCCCAGCAGGTCAAAACCTTATTCCCATTTTTTAGGTGCAGAACAGAGTTAGAGAAGTTAAGGAATTTGCCAGAGGTCCCACACTTAGCAAACTGTGGGCCCTGGGATCAAACTCAGGTCACCTGGCTCCAGCCTCTATGTTATGAGCTATTATGCTATTAGCACAGTGGTTTCTAACATTTCTATTTTACCTGGGGAAACATAAGAGATGATGCCCTCCTCATGACATGTTCTTAGAGGCCCACTCAGGTTTGCAAATAATCTCCGAGCGCCTCCCCCAGTTCACCAGCCCCAATAGTTGGCAGTAGCAACGTGGATGCTAGCGGCAACTCCATCCCTCCCTCTCCTGAACCAGGAAGCCTATCACAATGAAAGGAAGAGCAATGTTATTTTTTTCAAGAATATTTCACATGTATGAAATCCCTACCATGGGGGGAGGCGAGGATGGTGTAAGTACGTTACATGGAAACACGATATTGAAGTTTCACAAGAAAACTTTCTTAGGTAGATGCCGCCATTGTCACTGTTCAAGTGCTGAATTGTTGAAATACGAACTCCCTTACCTCGGAATGTGACCTGAGGTGGAAATAGGGTCTTTACAGGGAAAAATCAAACTAAAATAAAGTTATCAGGGTGGGCCCTAATCCAATATGACTGGTGTCCTTATAAAAAAGGGGAAATTTAGCATCAGACAGACGTGCATGGAGGAAAGATGGCTTGAAGGTGGTCATGTGATGACAGAGGGGAGATTGGAATCATTAGCTGCAAGCCAAGAAATGCCAGGGATTGCTGGCCACCACCAGACCTAAGAAGGGTCCTGCCCAGAGTCCCGGAGGGGGCCTGGCCCGGCCCACACCTTGATGTTGGACTTCTAGCCTCCAGAAAGGCGAGACAATGAACTTTTGTCATCACCTTACAGACAAGGGAACAAAGGTACAGAGCATTCGCATAGGTTGTCTGCACCTGCAGAGTCTGTTTGTGATTTATGGCCTTGAACTGAGCTTGGGAAGCCTCATGCTCCGTTCTAATCAAACTGGCATTTAAAAGAATTCTTTGCAATTGTTGGGGGGGGGGGTTGGTTGTTGTTTGAACTGTGTTGTTTGAACTCTTTAAGACTGATCTGGACACTCTGTTTCGACCTCAAGCCTGTACCAAAGGGCAGCGTTCAGAGCAGGGCAACCCAAACACGCTCACGAGGGCGCGGCCACGTGGTGTGCAAAGCCGAGTCCGGCTGTGCAGTGCAGCTGCTCGGGGCTGTGGGCCAGCCGAGGGGGCTCTCCGGTCCTCCCTGAAGCAGCTGAGGGTGGCCAGGACCCAAGGGGTACAAACTTCAAAGCAGTTGCAGCCTTCCCCACGGCCCCTCATTTTTAATCAGCAGGATTCACAGTCCAGGAATGTGGGCTGTTTAACTTAAATTTTTTTAACTTAAGAAAAAGTCAGGGCAAGTGCAGGGGCTAAAGCAACTTTCAGAAACTGGCTCCCCAACTCCACTTTGTACTGGATACCCAGCAAGTGGACACACCACCTAAGTGCAATGCTCTTTCTCAGATGACGTGGGAAGGGAAACAGTGGGTGAAGGAAAGCCTGGGGAACGCTTGACTGAAGCCCCTTCCGGTCTGTGCAGTGCCTCCTTGGACAAACCATGCACCAAGGGGTCCCAGGCAGAGGCAGCCTCCGCTGCAGTCCAGAGGCAGGCAAAGACACCCTTGAGATGGACACCAGGGCCCCAAATATAATTTGGTTAAACCAAGAGTCCAATGACTGAAGAAGAATCGAATGAAGGTCACAGTTACGCCTGCACAGAGGGACAGCATTTGGGAGGCTATTTCCCTCCAGCTCTCCCGTCAAAGCCCAGACTATTTCAATTCCGTCACCAAATCAGACCATGCTATACGGGGTCATGCTGGTCTGTCCTCCAAAAATTCTGGGTGCCGTGTAGATGTTGAGCATTGTCTGATTGATCAATTTCCTTGATCAGCTTGTCATGGGCTTTGTGTTTCCAAGCAGTATCAGAGCAAAAGGAGAGAACACAAGTTTCTTTGCTGGTCCCATGAAGACCAGGTCTGCGCTATGGTGATTCTTCTTGAATGGAAGAAAACCCACCCAAGGGCAAAGTGTGTGCCTTGCGGCACAACTTGGGATGTCCAGGGAGAGATGCAGAGATGGCTGTCCTTTGCCTAACAAGTGGGTAGATGGGCGGTGGGTTCAATGACTCACTGTCAGGCCCCAAGGCAGAGTGTGGGAAAGGCGAATTTCCTGGACATTGGACACTGATAAACCCAGGTTTATCATACTCCGGTAAAAACCAGTTTTGTTTTTGAATTTCTAGCACTTAGAAACAATCTCAGCATTAATATCAAATACCTTATTTCCAAGAAATCCCTGGAAATGGCAGTAGGTGTCCTTAGAAAACTCTCCAAGACACACCCCATGCCTGTTCTTACCCTTGCTTTTTCAAAGCTTAAATTCTGGGGCTACATTTCTCAATGTGGGTTAAAAAAAATTTTTTTTTTTTTTTTTTATCAGCTTTGCTGTTAAGAAGTTGATCTTGAAGTGCCAAAGCTCACAGTGAACCTGCAGGGACAAACGGAAGAGTGACTCACCTGGGAGTTGGCCCTGCTGTCAGGACCCCAATTTCTAAGGTGCATATGAAGATGGCCAAGGTGAACCCCCAGCTGGCCTCCATCGGTCGGGTCACGCAGCTCTGAGTGGAATGGCCAGGCAGGTTTGTGGAGGTATTTATTAGCAAAGGGCAACAGTACCGGAGCAATTGTGTTTTTGATCAGGGTTTTTTTTTTCTTGTATTGCTTTCCTGCGTGCAAAGTCCAACCAAAGAAGAGATATTTCATAATTCTGGGCCTACTATTTTCTTGTACTGACAAGCATATTCAAGCAATGAGCCTGTGAATGCTAAGCTGGCTAAGATTAGCAGCAATGTTGTATTAAATCCAACAACAAAATAAGTAAACCAATAAGCCCTAGTGTTGCTCATCTTTGGAGATTCTGAGAGGGAGGAAAAGAGGATGTGAAAAATGTGAAAAAGAGGTCTGCGCATGATTTCCATAGAGGCATAAACCCAAGTTAGTAAGAGAACTGCACTGCTGCAAAGGGGGTCAGCCAGATGTTCCCATGTACAAGCGACCTGTGGCATTTCTGCACATATAGGAAAGGCAGAGTGTCCAACACCCCATCCTGTAAAGAATGCAGGTAAACCCCCTAAGGCATTTACATTATCCTCTAGTTCATTATCAGTTCATTAAGAGCATGATACCATTGAATATTGATTTTGATGAAACTATGCGCAGTATTCCTATTTTAAAATGGGTTTGAGTGGACAGCCTTCCTCACTGACCAAGAATGCACACCAACCTGTGAGCAGGTGCAGAATGGTCTGCTGTCTGTAACGCAGAAGAGACTGGGAGAACGTTGCTCTCAACCCATCTTTCATTGCAAACAGTCCAAGGTTTGCATTACAAACACTTCAACATGCTGGTAGGTGAAATTAGAATGGACTAAATGTGAGGTTAAATTGATGTGTGCCATTTCGAACTAGGAAATTCGAACTTTGAAGTGATCATCCATTCTGAAAGTGAGCTCTGGAAAAGCCAAAGCGGGATTACCTTGCTGAATTAAAAATGAACGAAAAGATCTTTTCATCCATGTTGGTGACAAGCATCTTGATTATAGGAAGTATAAGAAAAGTTCTCTGAAGAGAATAAAATGTGGGTAGATGTGAGAAATGCTGCCATAGGGGAATGGTGCCCGTTTTTGAGGCAACTGAGGGGCTACATGGTTCATTCGAGATTAAGTTCAGGGACATCGGAGGCTGGGGCAGGCTTCACTTTAGACACTTAGAAGCTTTATGATGTTGCACAACTCCTTAAGTTTTTTGTGCCTCAGCGTCCTCTTCTAGACAGTGGTGGTGTTGCGGGTGGTCACCGCCCACCTCATGGACTTGATACAGCAATTAACTTGCACATTGTAATATGTTCAGAATAGTGTTGGTAGGTGACTATTGTGGCCCCTCCCTGAACCTACTGCTGTTTCTCAAATCAGTAGCATCCTGCTTACGATGACATCAAATGCAGGGTGGTGAAGCCCTTCAGGGGTTTTACGGTCCCCCCTCAGTGTCCTTCCAACTGAAATGGCACACCCCTTGAAGAGTCCAGATGAGGTTATGTCCACTTTAATGCCTACTGTGTAGTGGCTTTTTGTTCTCGGCCTCCTTCCAATTTTTATTGTCTCTAATAATCCTCATGGCACTAGCACACAGAAACTCGTCAGTTCTCTGCATTCTTTAGTTTCTACTTTCTAGTCAAGGTACCTCACCCGGGGAGAGGAGTGGCCCTGCCCAGAGACTGCTGTGATCTGCATTTGGAGGGGGGCCAACGTTGGGTTAAACTATCATCTGGGCATGTGGGAGTCACATTGGCTCTCCCAGCACCCACTTCCAAGGCCTTTGCCAAGGCTGACTGCGTGGGCATGGCTCCTGCCCAGGGTACTGCACTCAGAAGGATCCCATCCTGGCTTAATGTCCTCTAGTTGCCATCTTGAAACGCTAAATTTTATGTTGGAAGTTTTGCTTTGAGTGCAAAGTCTGATGGGAAAAAGGGAGCATGCCCATGAACAGAGAAAATACACATGGAAAAGGTCTCCCCATTTATACAGAGTTAATGTTGCACCATAAACACAACATTCAGGTGAACACACAGCATGTGGAAATTCTGTAACTCAAAATGAAAGCATGCGTAAGGTCAGGGCATTATATCTGGATTGAGTATGTGACACTTGGAGAGCCACACTGTTCCTTTGAATTAGAACTTGCTTCTACACACAAAGAAACACAAATGGCTAAGAACCATTGTCCTACATTTCTTGCTAATGTTACTTTCTTGCACTAGCCATCTACTTATGCTGAATATAATGATATAGAAGAAAGGAATAGCACAACCCATTAACTCCCCCGCCCCATTTGCTTTCTTTACTTATTAGTAAACTAGAGTGTGCTGTAAAATCGACATGTGTCAGGAAGTGAATTAAAAACTGCTGAGTTTTGTGCTGTGTTTCTACTGTTCTGGTTGGAATGAAATTCACATGAATGTAGGAAATTAGGAAATGCAAATTATGGAATGTCAGTGATTCCACTTATGAGTTAAAGATGAGTGGTAAAATCCATGTGAATACCTCACATTTTAATTTTCCTTTATGTGGAACATTAAGTAGCAGATAAAATACATCACATTATCAGAAAGGTTGCAGAAAGAAGAAAGGAAGTTTACTTTAATATCCTTCATGGTACTCTCTTCCTGCTTTTGAACAAGGGATTTTTATTTTGCCCTCAGCTTCACAAAGTATCTAGTCAGCTATGCCTCTTCCATAACTACCTTCACTATAGAAGTTGGTAAAATTTTAAGCTTGATTTCCCAGCCTTCCTTGCACCTAGCAGTAGCCATGAGACAGAGCTGAAGTCTACTGGGAACCCTTGGAAAAAACTAAAATGCCCAGTACAAGGAGGAGACATTGAAATGTGCTACCTTTTCCTTCTCTGCCCTCCTGGAATATTTATGTCATGTTTGGAGTTACGCAGCCGTTTTGTGACTATTAGGCAATAACCACCAGAGCAGAAAGCCAAAAGGCTACAAAGGTTGGAGTGAAAAGCTAGGAACCAACCTGTGTCCTTGAGGGCTGTTGAGCCCAGCAGCCATTAACCTAGAATTTTAAAAAATATATTTTATTTATTTACTGTTAGAGAGAGGGGAAGGGAGGGAAAAAGAGAAGAAGAGAAACATCAGTGTGTAGGTTGCCTCTTGTGCACCTTCAGCTGGGGACCTGACCTGCAACCCAGGCATGTGCCCTGACTTGGAATCAAACTGGTGACCCTTTGGTTCGCAGGCTGGCATTCAATCTACTGAGCCACACCAGCCAGGGCTAGATTTTTAAAAAGTGTTTTATTTCTTTAAAGAGAGGAGAAGGGAGGGAGAAAGAGAGGTGGAAGAAGCATGGAAGTGAGAAACATTGATCAGTTGCCTCTCATAGGTGCCACATCTGGGGACAAACCTGCAACCCAGGCACATGCCCTGACTGGGAATCCAATGGCAACCCCTGGGTCTGTGGGAGCACACCCAACCAAGTAACCAAGTGAGCCGTACCAGTCAGGGCTAACCTAGATTTTGAAGTGAGAAGAATACAACCCCCTTCCCCACCACTAATTTTAGCCACTGTGAGCCTTTCTAATACTATATATAGTCCATTTTCACTACTGGGCCATGGTTCATGACTTGCCGGCCAGGGTCCAGGATCTTTGATCAAAAGCAGGTACTCGTCCTGCCTTTAGTGGCATCATTTCCACCATCAAGGCTCTAACCTGATCTCTCTGTGAGGGAGGCTGACAGACCAAGGTCATGTCTAACCTTCCATCCTCCATGTCCTCCCTCTCCATTAGCTCCCTGTTCCAGACAAAAGGTTGTGTGCCCATCACTCAGAGAGGGTACCAGGGGGAGGAAGCCTCACACACACCTCAGAAACATCCACAGATGTGCTTCGGCCCTGTCAACCAGATGAAAAGGGAATTGACAGAAAACGTGGTGACTAACAACAGGAGGAAAGCTTGCTGTGAAAAGTTTCCAAACGAGCGTTTTGTTTTTCTTCCTTTATCTCCACCTCCTCGTTGGTCACTGCGGAAGCCCCGTTTCATCAGGGAGGAACCCGTACTGTTATCTTCGCAGAGACTGGCACTCAACGACTTCAACCCACGGGAGAGCTTTGGTAATTAAGTGCACCAGTCCAGAGCAGTAAGGGCAAACAAGAGGTTCCATCCCCCACTGGGTGACACACAGCTTGTCCTTATCCATCGGCATTGCTGGAGTCGGGACATGTGAAGAGTCTGCGGCTGACACAACCCTGCGTGTGTCCATGTTTGGCCCGTGAACTTAGAACGTGAGTCTTGGTTACTTTTAATGGAAGGGAATTAGTTAAAACCTTTGCCAGCAGGAGTGAGGGCAACCTCTTACTTGGCAACCTCTTCCAATGGCGGTAGCTTAAACATTTGCCAGGGACTTCTGGGGAGCTCCCACCTGTCACCAGAAGACTTTGTATTGAACCTGTTCCAGGAATTCGGGTCAGCGTCCTCACTCATCAGTTGATGGAGGGGTCAGTCAACTCCTGAGTGCCCTACATGTTCTGCGGCTTCCCTCCCTGCGTTGAACATGGGAGACACAGCACTGTGCTCTGTTTGGCTCTCTCTAGACTCCACAGTTCCCCTTTTGATGGAGGCGCTGAAATCCCTGACAAGGCAGTTTTACAATCCAATACCATGGCAACCACTCCTCTGAGCGACGGAGCAGGGCGCAGCCACGTGAAAGCACAGCCGTCCTTTTCAGACACGATGGAAGAGAACGCGGATCCTGCCTCACAGCGTAATGCTGCCTCATGGGATGACATCATGCTGTGTAAGTGACAAAGCACTTCACAAATGCACGGCAATCTGGAGGAAATCAGTACCTTCTCTCTTTGTATGGCCTTTATGTGTGAAACACGGGGCATGCCGACTGTTCGAGTTCAGCTCAGACCTCCCTGATGCCTCATGAAACCCTCTTCCAGGGAGACGAGGGTAACAGGAAAGCGCAGCAGCTTCTGGACACAGGTGTGAGCCCCTGTAGCTAAAGACACCAAAAAGAAGCCTGTTTCCTCTTAGCTGGGACACTCCAGGAGGCACCTTCCTCCGCTTGGTCCTACGATGCGGAATTGAAGGTCCTCCCCTTTACACACGTGCAAGGGTAGCCTCCGGCCAGAGTCCACAGGTTCAGGAAATGGCACAGGGGCTCAGTGGGTTGGACACAGCGCACTGCATCGGGACGAGCCGGATAATTTGGGCAACATACTCAGCAGCCTTCTCCGTCGGTGCTTCTCCGGAGGCCGCTCTGGTGTGGTGTGTGTTTCTCTACACTCTTCTCATTGTCAGAAAGAGACCAAATGTTATAGTAAAGGGTAAGGGAGTTGATATCAAAACATCGTGTAATAGTTAACACCAGTCAATGACGCCCCTGCAACACACACACATACACACGTCTGTCTTATTCCTAGAGAAGTCAATTTAACACTAGTTCTTGGGGTCATCTTCCTCGTACATCTAGGCCTCCTTGAAAAGAAGAAGAGCCGTAAACTTTTATACAGAGGGAGTTAAACAGTGTCCTACGGCAAGGTCCTAGTCGGGAGCTCAGCTGGTTAGAGCATAGCCCTGACACGCCAAGGGTGTGGGTTCGATCCTTAGTCAGGGCACATACAAGAATCAACCAATGCCTGCATAAGTAAGTGGAATAACACAAATTGACGTCTCTCTCTCCCTTCCTCTCTAAAATAGAAATAAAAATAACAAAGAGAGAGTCTTACTGCTAAAGACGTCTGATCATCATCGGCAAGCACACCTCATATGGAAGTTCCCCTGAACGGCCAGCACCAGCCTGGGCCAGTCCACACTTGCGTCTTGGTGACGTCAAACAAGAACAAGGGTAGGCACAGGGTAAACAGTGTGAGCCAAGAGTTCATTATTGAATGCTATTTGTTCTTGACCTCAGTTGAAGTTGTTCTGGCACAAGGCTTATCAGTTGAACTCCCATTAAACTCCCAGGAAGGGGGTCTGTAGGCCTGAGAGAGGAGAATAAGGCATTGAAAAATGTCACACAATAATTTACTCATGATCCTATTTCACAGATTTCCACTTTCTCTTTGTGACAATCCACAATGTGTTACAACTAACATGTACTTGTACCTTGACCCTAATACATCAACACAAAACAAGTCAAATATTAGAATAAGCTGATGGAAACACATGAGATTCTGCCATTCCAGTTTATTGAAATGAGTAAATTTATAGCTTTATTTGCATACAGAAAAGTGCACAAGTAAACAAGTATGTATAAAACAACTGAGTGGCTGATCATCACTTTAAAAATGTTCTCTATTTTCAAAAATTCAACTACCTGGAAGTAATTGCCTCCAGTTTAGCATATTTAGGTATTTGGACATATAAAATATGATTTCAAGTCTGCATTTGTAACGACCGAGTAGGAAGCCAGGTGGAAAATTATGCCAAACATGATGGGCTCTTTTATGACCATTTAAACATAAAACCATAGGACTTGAGCTTGGACTACTTAGGGCTAATTAATAGAGGTTCATAAAGCCACCATCTTATTTAGATCCTGAGCAATCATCCTCTTTTTCTACCTAAAGGTTACATTGTACGTGGTCGATTAACACCCACCAGGACCTGAGCATGAGGGGTCAAGAGACAACATTAAAAACCGAACATAAACAAACGCAACTCATTTTGGCAAGAACAAACCCTTCAGAACTGTGCTAACAAATGGACTGAACTTAAACTGGGCAAGTTTCCAAGGTTAGGAGGAAAAGAATATTACAGACATTAGATTTTTAATAATAAAAGCAAGTAATTGTTTGCAGGATTTCTTTTCTTCTCTTTTCCCATTTATCTTCTGACTATGAGACTGTGGCTTCTAGAAAAGTTTTCCAGTTACTTGATAAAGGTCACGCATGGACCCAAATAAGCACTTAACATGTTTGGTACAATCACATTTAACTTGGTGATACGTCGTCTGTCCTTCACTGCTGAGTTCAGTTCAGGTTTTCTTCAGCGTTACCTGCTCTTCTGGGACTTCGGTTCAAGAGGATGGCCCCTTATGCCACAGAAGGGATGAAGAGTGTCCCGTTTGCAATTACAGTAACTGGATTAGCAATTACGAGAAGGTCGAGAGGGTTCAGGTCTGTGAATCATTACCCATTTTGCCCCATTAAACTCCATTTCTTGGGAAAGGGAGGGGAAAGCATGTGAACCTGGGAGCCAAACCAATGGAAAAGAGAACTGGGAGGGCACAGAGAGGGGAGGCAGATAATGCTTCTCCCTCGCTGGCAAGAGGGAGCAGACTGGAAAGAAGATAATCTTGCCCTTGAGGGGGAAAAAAAAAATTAAAAAATGATCTTCAGAAATAGAAGGTCTATCTTTAAAAAGGTTCTTGGGTGTGGTGGGTTCCAACGTGTCCATGGGGAAGTTGGACTCCCTTCAAAGTAACGTGAGAAATTCTCTGCAAGTGATGGTCTGAAGCAAGATTTAAGAAGGTGCCTTGTTGCTTTACCACCACGTTTCGGTTTTATGCTCTAAAATGAAACCCCCACCCAACCTTGAACAGGAAGGATTTTAAAATTTAGTCAAAGCAGCCTGATCGGATGGGTTGTGGTGGCTGCATCACTCAGCCAGAGGGTACATGGTAGAATGCTCTAGAAGGTTAGGGGCACACTAGGCAAGGGATCAAGTAGGAAAATGACTTCATTTACATTGAAGCTAGAAAGTTTAGGTTCTTAATTTATTTAAAGCCATAGATTCAGTTTAGCTTTAACCTAAACAAAAAGTGAGAGGCATTTTACATGTGGAAGAGGCAGCAAGGAATAAGGCAACAAATAATATATCAAAGCTGGAACAAGGGCAGAGGTCAGGACTTGTCTGGCTATCTGCTTTGTCTGGCCATCTTTTTGTTCCTCCGGATAGTCAGCAAGCCTAGTTCCCAGAGAAGAGAAACCAAAACAAACAAACAAAACAAAACAAAACTACAGTTAGGTTTTTTGGATTGAATATCAATATATCGAATATCACATCATTGTTTAAAAATGTCAGTAATAGTATCTCCTAGGGCTAATGTGAGAGGATTAAATAAGATAAAGGCAGAACCAATGACAAAGTGATGAACGCAAGTGGTCAATAATGTTAGTTCTTTTCTCCCATGATAATCCCCTACCCAATCTCTAAGTTTTGCAGGTTGAGCAAGGTGATCCATCCTGCATGGTCTGCAGAAGAAAGAGCCTTCAAAGAGAATTCTGCTCAATTCAATCGAGTGCAAACACTCCTAGCATAGTTTATTATTTTCTATTGGTTCAATGCCTCTCCTGGACAGGTGGGTGAGGAGGAGTCTCTGCTGTCTTCCAGCACCTCAGAATATGACACTGCCTTATTAGCATGAAAAATCACATGGATGCTTGTTAAAAATCAACCCTTTCTCCCCAGCACCAGATGGGGATGTTTTTAGGCCTCGGGTGGGATCCTGGAATTTGCCTTTCCAGTCATGCCCCCACAGTTCTCTGAAGTAGATCTTATGAAAACACCCTTGAAGGAACACTAGCTGTGGAAATGGATTGAAGGGGAATGATCCAAATTGCAAATGAACTCAATCTTATTGCTGTCAGATTGAAGACACTTATCGGTGTAAAACAATTAAATTCTAGATGGGGTAAGACGTAGTTTAGAAGTCCACCTGGGTGGGGGCAAGACTGAAGGAATGTGTTTGGGGTTCTTTTAACTCTTTCCGTTGCTCTCCCAGACCAGCTAGGCTTCACCTGCTCTAAAATGCAAATTTGCCCCTTTTCCTCCACTAACTTCAACCTTTTATCTTCACTCAAAGTTGTTTTCACTCACTGTTGAGAAAGAAAGGGTCCTGGTGAGCCCTCCCAGGGTCTCCAGGGGGGTCACACCAATAACTTCCTTAGGATGAAGTTACTAGGGAGAAGACTCAACCTGCAAGCTCAAGGGCACCTGACACTGCTTTGCAAGGAGGGCTCAGCAGCTGTCACCACTTGTGGACTTAATGTCATCAGACTACTTCAGACTAACTTGGAAGGCTTTCGCAAAGAAATGAGTATGAATTTGGGAGACGGAGATGGCATGGCCATCACCTGTTTAGTTGACCTGTTTGGTGGCTTCAGAAGGCCCACAAGTTTTGAATCTTCTATGGGAACCAAATAATTACCAGGAGGCTTTGCAATCACTTAAGTAGGAAGGTAAAAAATAGACTAGAAAGATGTTATCTTGTGTTTTACTTCCATATAGAGCTGAAATATCAAAATCACAAGATATGCTAGAAATCCTTATGCCTCTAGGTATATTACTATTTTTAAAAAATATTTTATTTATTATTTTCAGAGAGAGGGGAAGGGAGAGAGGCAGAGAGGGAGAGAAACATCAATGTACGGTTGCCTTTTACCTGCCTCCAGCCACGGACCTGGCTGAAGACCTGGCTTGCAACCTGATTATGTGCCCTGGCTGGGAGTCGAACCAGCGGCCTTTGGTTTCATAGGTCGGCGCCTTATCCACTGAGTCACCAGCCACAGCATTATTATTTTTGATATAAATAAATAAGAATTATATTCTTAAATGCCCAGCTTAGTTATTATTGGTATAGCTAAGTAGAGATTTCCATGTCTACTGCTTACAAATGACAGAGATTTACCCTCTTCCCAATTCTAAAATTAAAATTTCACTCTCACCCACTACGCCACCCTACTTACAGAAGTTAGGCAAAAGGGCTTCCGAAAGGGTCCCTATATCCATCAGCAGATGCAGGTTGAGGAGAAGCCATCTGGGGAGAGACAACCACCCAGTCAATAGGTATAATTACAGTAATAAGGGAAAAGTATCCTATACTTAGAACTTCTCTAATTTCTTTAAAAATCATTTAAGTAAAAGAAGGGTCCACATGATATGCGTTTGCCACCTTGTCACCAGTGAAGTATATTCCTTATTTACATCAAAAGCAAGATTCAAGTAAATTATGTTTGGTGCCCCAGGGCAGGAAGTAGTATTTTTATGAGCTAAAGAAGCATACGTGAGAAATCAAGAACTTAAATCTATAAAAGATTTAAAAAATTTTTTTCTTTCATCCATTATTTTTTAGAGAGAAGGGCAGGGAGGAAGAAAGGGAGAGAGACAGCCATGTATGGTTGCCTTTCACCTGCCTCAAGCTGGGGACCTGGCTGGAGACCTGGCTTGCAACCTGGTTATGTTGCCCTGGCTGGGAATCGAACCAGCGACCTCTGGGTTCGCAGGCAGGTGCCTTATCTACTGTGCCACCAGCCAGGACTAGTCAGATTTTTTTTGTCAAAGCACTTCAGTTTGTCTTTCTCCCAAAATGCTTTCATGAGTCAGATTTGGTGAGAGACAAAGGCTTTTTTCTATAGGATCTTCATTTCTTAAGTTCACAACAGTAATCCCTGCATCAATAACCGTTCCCCGGTGTGAGCAGATATGTACATTGTGCTGGGTCTCAGCGGTACCTCTTCCCCGAATGCCCTTCCCTATTGGAACGCTACTACACCTGTGAACCAGGTTAACAGGGGCAGCTGGCATGGACTCTGTGACTGTGTGGCCTGTGTGTGTGGGAACAACAGTGGGCAGCAGTGGGTACTTACAGAGGCCTGTGAGGAACTGAAAGAACTTTTAGAGAAAGGGTTCTCAGGTGCATTGTCAGAAGATTTGGTCACCGGCAGGGCACCGTGTCTGGGAGCTGGCTTTGGTGGTTCTGGAAGGTGAAAAACCCCAACAGTCATAAGCTTTCCCCAAAGACACACACACAAGCCCTCAGTCATGCTTATCTTAGCAAGTGAAGTTGCAGACTTTTGCAACTTACATCAGTGGAGCTGAAATCTCCACCAAATCCATACTAGGACTCCTAATTATCACAGGGAAATGCCTCCCTTCGCAGAAGAGAATGCCATGAAGAATGGTTTACTTCAGGGGGAAGAGGGATCAGAATTCCCTCCCTGAAGACCACAGAGTGTGGTTGGGGATTGATCACACAGCCACTGAATTTCAATAGCTCTCGGCAGCCCTTCTAAGATTTGTCACAAGGGGGCAGCATTGGGCCAGACCGCAGGGCCAAGGTTGATGGCTTCGTAGGGGTAAAGGGTTAAGTTGAAGCAACAGTAAGGCCGCTGGTGTGTGGGAGCGAGTTCTGATGGACTCTGAGGGCGCTTGTGACAGCGGAAATACTCGTTGGCCTAGTGGGCAGAGAAGTGGGCGGCTTACCGTTGATCTTTTTCAGCAGCTGATTCGCGTCAAAGTCATCATGGTCCACGTTTTCTTGAGGAATGCCCACTTTGCTGACGAAGTAACTGGAGAAGGCACTGGAAGTCCCAGAGGGCGTCTGGTCTCCCTTCCGGGCGGGTACAACAGGGGGCTGGCGCAGCTGCAAGTCCTTAAACATTTCTTTCACTTCCTTGACTTCTTTATCCCCAAGTGGGTCCAAGGCAACGAAGGCGTCGGTGGAGATGTCCCTGGGAGGGCCAGCTCTGGGCGGTGGTTGGGGAGGAGTGGCCAGGAGAGAGGAGAGCACAGAGGGGGACTGGGCGGGCACAGTGGACGCTGGAAAAATATTGCTCTGGAATGGGTTCCCCAAAGAGCTTGCGGATGACCAAGTATTGGGTGACACAGAGGCTGAAGGGCCCCAAACAGCAGGACCTGCAGGGGAAGTTGAGGCTGCAAAGGATGAGGGCTGGTTCCAACCTGCAACCGCTGGGCTTGGGGTAAAAACCATCGGCTGGCCAAATCCTGAAGGCTGACCACCCACCATGGCTCCTGGGACCACTGACGCAGACTGATTGAACACTAAGGAGGCTGGGTTCCAGGGTCCTGCCTGAGGGGGTGTCATTTGGACCCCACCTGGAGGAAGCAAGAGAAAGGACTGATCAGGAGAGGATTGTGAAGAGGAGGCTGAGTTTCAGGAAACGGGACTCCTAGAAGCTTTTATAAAGCATCTACATGGTAAACACCTTCAATCAGCCTTGAGGCTGCCAGAGAAAATCACCTCTGAGAAATGAAAGCACCTGAAGATGAACTAGCTAATACAGTATAGCTGGCATTCAAATGCACAGCACAATTTGAAGTCCCCCTTCTTCCTTCGACCTTAAGAACCTACCCATGAAAAAACGAGCCTTTATGATACTACTATACGCACACTGATGTTTTTTATGTAGCTAGGGCAGAGCTTGTCCATACGATCAATTTATTTGTCCCATGGATGCATTTACATAGACAAAGCAGGACCATTACGAAGAAATTAAGAGAATGAACAAAGTATCTGGGTCACCAACTCCATCTTTCCATTTGGTGGTTGGCTCCTATCTGGTCTTATGGAAACCAGCTACCACACGTGTGCCTCGGGCCTCAACACACGTGCACCATGAAGAAACCCTTTCAACGCTGCCTTGCTTTTAAATGCTGCCAAGGCTGATGCAGCTATATAAAAGCATGATAAAATGTGCTTGGTGCCAAGGTGGCTTTTGATTTTTATATACAAGCATGGAGGAGAACTGCTTAGGATAAAAGTGCTTCCTGCCATGTGCCCCTCACTGAACTTTGCCAGTTACACCCAAGTATTTGCTAGAGGAGGGAAAGGAGAAAAGATGCAGACAAACCTTCCTGGGTAACTAATGGCCCGTGTCCCGCATCTGATCTTAGAGGGGGAAGGGCTTTGTGTCCTGGATCCCTGGCAGCGTTGATTAGAAATGACTGGAACCGGTAAAATCAGGTGACTCCCAATTCCACCCCTTTTTGAGATGCTCATTCCCTACGTCTTGTTCAGACACTTTTCTCTCCTGCCTCTTCCCACGTGTGTCAATGACCCAGTTACACGGTCACCACCAACAAGAAAACATCCATTTGGCCACAGACCTACTCACAAATAATGCTCTGCTCTCAGAGTGGACTTGCGCTGAGCTTAGGAGCAAGAGCATTCTTTCACCATGAACATTTTCTGACCAAACTGGGGCCCTTGAACTTGACTGAGGAATGTTTTTGTTTCCAGAATGAGAAATATTTTGAAAGTGGTATTCAGAGGCTGATGTAGCAGGATCCTGTATCTTGAATTTCCCTGGTATTGGAGATTGGTGTTTATGCAAGTCTACATCAACATGAACACTAGCCATCTGACCATGAACGCATGTGGTGTGCTCATGGGGAGCTGTGGGTTTCAGAAAAGGTCATCTTACTACGTTAGCATGCTTATTTTTCAGGTGAGGAAGCTGGGTACAAGAATATTAGTCACTAAACTAAGGAAAGCTACAGTTTGGGACAGTAGAGACTAAAACTCAGGCATCAAGAGGCTGGACTATTTGTTTTTAATGGAACATTAATTCAGATATTTATTTTACAGATAAGAGTATTGGGCATCATATACACTAAAGCATATAAATGCTTCTTCATAACAATTTGAAGGGGAATTTCTCTTAGGCTGTATATTCTAGGATTCTAAAAGTGAACTGAGTTTTGAACAAAGTTATTTCTAACATTTTAACAAATTCATTTAAATGTTATTAACCAAACCCAGAGTCACTCACTAATAATTTGCACCAACTGGATGTGCAAATTGGGCAGAATTTTATCATCTTCCATGAATCCTTGCCTTCCACCAGGAAAATGTGTGGCCTTGGTCATAGATAGTGTCAGTGAGAGTGGTGGTAAAAGAGAAACATATTAAATATAGGAAATAAAGCCTTTCCCGGAATATACTTATGCCAGCCTTCATTCCCATCTACCAGATTCCATGTGTTATGGCCCCTGGAAAAACGTAGAGGCAAGAGGAAAAAAAAGAAGGAGAGTTTTGATTAAAAAAAGAAAAAAGTTGATTTTATTTCCTCCTGATGCTGAACAGGACAGCTAGTCCAAGCTGGCGGCTCAGCTATCTACAATCCCCGCTCCCCACCCCTGGCTCTCTGGGGACAGGGACTACCAGCTGGGCTCAGCTGAAGCCGGACCTGCAACCTTCCAGGGTTTGGGTAACAATCCCTGCGAGTGGACAGGGGCTACACTGTAGAGCTCAGCTTGAGTCCCACGTCTAAACTTGGAGGAATCATCAGTATTCTGCAGTTGTACACCCCGGGGCCTCCGCAGGGGCACCTAGCCAAGGCTTCACTTTGGTCTGAATAAATTAACAGTTATAGGGTCCAGCTGTATTTCCAGGCTGACTTGTTAAATATTGGCTGTAAAAATTCTTTGGGGAATGATACGAGACTACAAAGCTCTGTGATGTGATCTTGTCCCAGGCACTGCCTGCAAGCTGCCCTTCTTCAAGGAAAAGGCATCACCCAGCTCCACTTGGGGGTGCAGGGAAAAGAGCAAGGCAGAAAGGGGGAGCCCCCAGGAGACGCAAAGAGCTCAGGGAGAGTCTCCTGATGGAACACACACAAGCAGAGCCCTGGGACGTGCTGGCTTCTCACCCCCGCATGGGTTTCATCCATTGGGCGCTTGGCTAACAACTCTCCTTTTCTACACCATTCTCCAGATATGGCTGAACAGATGTAATAGGAAAGAAGCACCACTGAGAAAACAACCAAACAGGGACCTGATGACTGACTCAGCAGGAGGCAGAGGAAGACCCCTGATGAAATTTTACAAAATGAGGAAGAGAGCCCCTCTCCATGCCCTCCAAGGGCAAAGTCTACGTGGAGCTCCTAGTGGTGCCAAGATGCAGAAACACAAAGAGGACCCCCGGCAGGACGGAATGGCTTGTCAAGGTTTCTGAAGACTGAACTATGGGAGCAGGAAAGAACTGGGCCTGCCCCAGTGTCCTGCCACAGAATGGCTCTGTGACTCACACGAGCTAAGGACATATTTATGAATGACAGTACCAGCACATCCTAGTCCTCTGATAAAATCCTCCACTTCCCTTATCTCTGTGCTCTTTTCCACTTCAGGTTTCTAGTATTTATCTTCTAACTTGATTAAGATACTCAGCTAGCCAAAATATTGGCAAGAAGCCACTAACACTTGCATATGCAGAGACTGGATATATGCTGGTCCCACACCCACCACATGCCTAGGGACAGAGTTGGGCTCAGAATCTAGGGCTTCCATTCTGTGACTTACACTTAATTCAGACTTAAATCATATCCCTCTTGGGGTACCTATCCCTGCCAACAAGGAGTCAGTTTAATAACAGGAAGGGCTTCAATACAGTAACGGCAACTCACATGGAAGACACATGCTGTTCCTTTCCTGATGGAGATGACAGTTAAGACCCTGTCATCTCAGCCCCATTTCTCCCATGAAGCTGGTCTGAGCTTCAGAATCCCCTATAATTATCTTCAGTAAGCCACTGTCAGTCGGTTCAAGTAAGTGAAATATTGAAAGTGGATTCCTTCTCACTTGCCAACTCAGGGAGGTGCATTTCATTTACAACTCAAGGGTACCAACTGTGGGTGGGGTTGTAGAGAAGTGAAAGCAGGAGAAAGGTTCCTTAGGAAACCTCTATAGATAGGCAGTGCCTTCATCCTATGCGTTGTTGTTCTAGGAGTGGAAGTAACAGAGCCAAACCGGACTTGATCGCCGGCACTTACCTAGACCTGTGAGGGGTCCCACGGCGGCAGAAGCACTGGGTTTGAAGAGATCCAGAGGGCTGGTCTGCGGGGCCCCAGGCTGGCCTGCAGGCGAAGCCTGGCCTGCAGCTTCTGCGTCAGGAGGAGCAAAGATGTCTGACGTCAGCAAGTCACTCGCTGGAGACTGACAGAGAGGGACAGGGAGCAGTTGGTGAGGAACAGAGGAACGCAGCCTTATCCCACCTCCTATTCTGTCCTTCAAACTGGGGACCCACACAAAGGAAAGCTATTTCCTAGTCCTGACAGACCACCACAAAAAAACATCCAACCAACCAGCCAACCAACCAAACAGAAAAGGCAAGGACCCCTGCAATAGGCAGAACATTGGGTTTTTCCCTCTCGAGGTGAAATCTAATTCACTTATTTTACACATTCGTATCTGCCTGGTCTCCCTATCAGCTAAAAGCTTAAAGCTGGGAAAGAAGGGACTACTATAAACAAGGAGCGTAAGTATCTTTGATTATTCTAGGGGATTTGAATCAATAAAATGGAAACAGCCGTCTTAATTGTTAAGCCAGACTCCCTATTCCGATGAGATTTAAAACAAAACACAGAAACTGCATTTTAAATTGCTTTGGAATGAAATGGTAGCAGTAAAGACACGTTCCCTTAAAGACAATGGATTCTTCGGTCAACTTTCGACAGAGGAGACACACGTAAGAATTGAGCACCACCTTGGACTTCAACGCACCGTGAGGGGTGTGTGCGGGGAGCGGGTTAGTGTGGGGACCGTATGAGCAACATCGCGAGGACCCTTGCCCATCACTCCCACAACGTGACCATCACACTTACCAGAGGTACGGAAGCATAGCAGCATTAAAAATGAAAAAAAACTTGCGTTTAGTTAATAATAAGAGACAAGACATGCGAACGGGAAGCGGGGCATGACAAACACCGCCGAGTGGGAAGCTTTCAAGGGCATCCGACTCCTGGAGGATGGGGAGCCTCCCCCCACCTTCCACGTTACAGCCACACGGGAAACTAGGACAGCAGCAGGGGAGACAGCTCGCAGCAGACCACCCCTTTGACACCGAACATGCAACCTGCCCACGGGCAGGCGGAGAAGGTAATTCACCTTAGCAGTCCTTCTGCCTCTTCCTGGTTTGGCACTTTGTGGAGGTGGGATAATGGCTATGGAGTCGTGTGCTGAGGACTGGACAGGGCTTTCCAAGTCCTGCTTGACGCCATTTGGCATGGGCAGTCCTGTGGGGGAGCTTCCCACGAAAGGGTTCGGGGAGGATTTGACGGGGAAGCCGTTCTGTTCTCTCTCAGATCCCCCGTCCTGAGTTCTCACTGCCGGCTGGGCTTGCGGGCCCGACAGCGGCCACGGGCCTGCCTGAGCTTCCTGTTTGCCAGTCCGGTGAGAGAGTTGGTCAAACTGCTGACCCAAGTAATCAACCTCCCCATTCAGGGGCCCATTACTCAGGGGGGCCGCCAGGCCACTCAAATCCTCTGTCTTCTGATCTGGAGATTTGAGAGAATCAAACGAAGAGGGTGACGATTGGTCTCGCTGTGCAAAAGGATCATCGCGGAAAGGATCGGGGTTAGGGGTGGGAAAGAAATTGAGATTGGCAGAGAAGGCATTTTCGGGCGGGAAAGGTGTCTGGGGCTTTGGTCGAGGAAGAGAGGAGGAGGTGATGCCATTTGTTAAGAAGGAATTTTCTCGCAAAGAATTTTGATTGGTGTTGATTTCAGAGTTTAGATCCACTAACAGGATATCTTTGCTTTCCTATCACATTTGGAAAGAAAAAAAAAAAGAAGAAGGAAAGAAAGTGTTAGTCCATGTGGTGACGTCAAATGGGACGGCTACATATAGTGACCAGGAGTATCAAACTTCCCATTAGATTCTGGTCTTGCCTGGTGAGCTGACCGTGACCTCTTGACATCGGATCCTGACTGCATTTCACAGTTGCATCGGTCCTCCCTGCCCCTCCCCAACCCCACGCCCTTTGATTAATGTCTCAGCTTCATTGGGCCCTTATTGAACGAACTCTTACTGTTGTTCACTTTATTCGTGTCAGCACTCAGCCCTACAGGCTAGCTCCCAACAGACTAGCTGAGTTTGTGGTCATCCTTGTTTCAAATTCACGTCTTCGAAAGTCTTAAAGGGAATTGAGTGTGGGTTGCTCCAAGTCATTATCTAAGTCTGCGAAGCTTGGAAGGAAGACAAAACCTCAGACGCCCAGCCCACTTCCTACCTGGTGTACAGTTCCTTCTGCTGTGCCCCCAGCCACCTCACATGGTTTCTCTAAATTAGCACATGTATTGCCTAATTCATTCCTAGTTTACAGTTCCGGCTGTAGTAACAGTTTAAGGTCCAACTGTGTATCTTCCCATGATTGGTCTTTCCCTTTGGCGGGGGGAGGGGACTTTCCTCTCACATCGCCGCCTGTCAGGTATGCTTTTTAAAAATATTTAAGGATGTTGTTGAACGTGCTGAGTTACAGCTCCCATCCTCATCATCCTAGCCCCTCCTCAGGACCATACCCTTTGGTCTACGTCTTCCTAAGAGAGTGATACTCGGAATCGTGGTCTAATCTAACATATCACATCGACCTCTCCTTTTGTGCTTATTTTAATAATATAGCCTGTGTTGTAACAGTAAGCCCATCTATTTAGCGGGAAAAGTTCAGTCATCTTTAATTCATCTTTAATTTATATATAATCTAATCTTTAATTTATGAGTAAGGTAGAGATAATGGATTTGAGTTCATTTGAAATACATAACAAACATAACAACACCTCTACAAATTCTGTTCTTTATGTTTTCTGGTATGATAATTATTTGGGTTCTCAGTTGTTAGATCAGACATCCTGCTCAGCATAAAAGCAGCAAATCTGATCAATCTGACATATTTTTATGACTAATTAGGATTCACCCTGGGAGAGAGCTGTCATATTGACAGGCCTTCCTCCTGACTGACTTTGACCCATTCAATACTTAATTCTGCTAGTCATAGTAAAATATAAACAATAAAAAAATACCTCTAAAATGGATATTGGAATTCTAGCATTACCCTGAACAGATAACTAAATATTTTGATCCCTGAAACAAAAACATTAAGGGAATATAAAGAGTAACAAGGAGGCCTGAACAGGCCTCTTCAGTTTTAAGAGAAAATAACACATCTTTAGAAAGTTTAAGCCCTAGGTCAGACTCAATTGATATTCTGGTCTTTTCGCTTCCTTCACCATTAGGTATAAAACACATTTTCTAAAAACCAGCTTTTCTTTTTATAGCCAAATGAATTTGTCAGAAAAAAGAGCTTGTCATTAAAAAAATATATATATCAAATAGATTGGAAGACCTCTTAATGCAGGCAGTTTTAACAATCAAAAGGTGGGAAAAGTGCATTACAAAAGCTTGTGATTTCAATATGCATTCATTTATTATGAGCCGCCTCCGGTTAGAATAGTTGAGTATTCACAGTTGGTGGAGTTCTCCTTTTCAAATACTTCAGAAGTTCTGAGGGCACTAAGCAGGAGCCATGACGCTAGACTTCTGAATAGTCAGCCTATACATAACACGCGTAAGGCTCTCTTCAGGGCAGGTTTGCCATTCACTTAAGATTCAGGGTCTAGTTCACAGATTACAGCTGAAAAGCGCAAGGCCCCTCAGTCCTGCACCCACCCACCCCCAGGTCAGAGCTTAGTCAATTCTTTGTTGGATGTCAACATTGCGTCTGCTTGGCTGTTGTCAAAGGACCTGAGACACAAGCCCTGGTGACAGGAAAGTAAAACACAGACCCTGCTCTTAGGCAGCCCCTGTAAGAGGGGCAGCTCACAACCTAACAGCCTGCCAAGTCCCGAACTTCCTCACCCAAAGCTTTTGGGGTCCTCCTGCTACTCCCTGTGTTAAAACAAGCTTCATGAGCAAGACTTTCAAAATGACCCACAAAGGGGACCCTGTTTGCTTTTAACCTAACTACTCTCAAGCTCAGATTATTTACAGCATCTTACTTATGAAACATTGCCTTGATACCATCCCTGCCTAACATCTAACCACCTTGATGGAGGACCATACCTTATGTTCTTTTTATAATAACTGTGCTTTGGAATGGTCAAAATTTTCAAGGTAGGCCCTGGCTGGTGTGGCTCGGTGGATTTGAGTGCCAGCCTGAACACCAAAGGGTGACAGGTTCAATTCCTAGTCAGGGCACATGCCTAGGTTGCAGGCCAGGTCCCCAGTGTGGGGGTGTGCAAGAGGCAACCACACACTGATGTTTCTCTCCTTCTCTTTCTCCGTCCTTTCCACTCCCTCTAAAAGTCAATAAAAATGGATAAATAAAATCTAAAGCAATACTTTTTTTCAAGGTAGAACATGGATTTCTTCCCTTCTATCCTTTTTTTTTTTTTTTTTGAGATCAGTATGGAAGAATATTTTCCAAGTGGTTTTCCAATAAAAATTATAATTGAAGGAATATTACTTAGTTCGCAACATGAGTTTTATTTGAACTACATAAAGCTATTCTGTATAAATGCTGGGGGAGGGACAGCGTATGACTAATAAAGTCTAGGTAATTTAGATTTCTTCCTCTCTTCATCTCTTCCAGAGCAACTTTTGTAAGATTTGAATATTTTTGAACATGCTGGTTTTATTAAGTAGAGATAAATCTATTTTGTGACCTATGACTATAAAGTCAATTGGTAAGAACACACTGGTGAAGTCTTGATCAACACATAATTAGCACCGTTAGGATTCTCTTACTTATTCAGATACCATCTATTTTGATGGTATTCATTCTTTTATTGTTCGTATAACTAAAGCTTGAATTTTATTTTTATAAACCAAAAGTTCTTAGAATACTTGAAGTCAAATATCAAGGAGGCTTAGGATAACTCAGGTTGCTTTTCATTTCCTTTTTCAGAACCTCCTAGAAGGCTACAGAAGCAGATGCAGCAGTTAGTGCTTCCTTGCCTACTGCCCTGGAATTGTATTTCATAGCTTTCTCTTTCAATAAACGTGTTTGAAGGCCAGTTATACTTCGAAAGTGCATCATTCAGACATGAATTTACTTTGTGAACAGGACTGCTAATGAGTGAAGGGTGAAGTTGCCTAGGAATCAGAAGGACTTCAGATTTAGCATGGGGCCCTCAGGGTGCTTCTACACCAGTATTTCAAAAAATCCATCCTCAGAATGGTAAGAAACATGATGGAAAGTGACAGATTCTACAGACACGTGAGTTAGGACTTACTGCTTAGAAGAGCATTAAGCATTAAACAGGCTTCTCTATGGCAGGGTTTCTGGGGCCTCTGCAATGCTGTTGTAACATACGAATCTCACAGGGTTGAGGGCTGAGAATAGGGCACTCAGCCCCTGCTCCTTTGCATCTCCTGGGCTTGGGCATTTTATGTCAACTTTCACAGCGTGGCATTTTCTGCGATACTCTGGGGCAGCGAGACGTACCCAGTCCTCAGTCTGCTGCAGCTTTAATTCCAATGACCTTCTTGGTCGTATAGGCTTGCTTGCTAATTCCCTGATATAAGAGACTCCCAGACAGACAGTGGGGCCCGTTTTATTTGATTATTGCCTTATTATTTAAGTTCAAGCCCAGAGACTCACTCAGAGCTACTAGCTGTCCCTTTAATTAACATCCACTAATAAATTTAATAATTGGTTTTAACCTGGCTGGTAGCACAGTGGATAAGGTGCCGGCCTGCGAACCCAAAGGTCGCAGGTTCGATTCCCCAGCCAGGGCACATAACCAGGTTGGAAGCCAGGTCTCCAGTCAGGTCTGTGGCTGGAGGCAGGTGAAAAGCAACCATACATTGATGTCTGTCTCCCTCTCTGCCTCTCTCCCTTCTCCTCTTTCTAAAAATAATGAAATAAAATCTTTAAAAAAATTGGTTTTAATGTTGGCCTCCCTGCTAGATAGTACACTTCATGATGTCATTGGCATTGTGCATCTCAGGGCTGTGCCTGGCAATAGCAGCTGCTCAAAAAACTGTTAAATAACTAAAAGAAGTTGTGAGAAGCCATTCCAAATTACTCAGGTAATTTCACCTGAGGACTGTTTTTGAAAGGTCCTGGTTTTTAATGTTGAGTTTGAACCTCTTTCTTGGGTAAGTGAGCCTTTTTTTTTTTTTTTTTCCTGAGTCATCATTTCCTTATCTGTAAAGGAAAATAGTGTTTTATGCTCACGGAGATTTTATGGATCAACTAATATTAAGATCTGATACACGATCATATCCTGTAGAAAAATGGGGAACTTTGAAAACATAACTGAGCCTCTTACTTGTTTTAAGTCTTACGTCACACCAACCTTATTCGTGAACTCACAAGAGAAAGAATAGAAAATAAACAGCGAGGCCAGGAGTCTTTACAATTAATCATGTAACAGGCATACTTCCTTCAAGAAGGCTTATACCAAGAATTGTAATTCAGCTCCTCTTTCTGAGTCTAAGTAATATGGAGAAGGGCTACATTGCCTGACCTACTGCTCAGATTTAACGAAGCAATGTTAATGTATGTGAATTCGTGCTGGTAGTTCCCACAGTGACTTAAGGTGCAAAGCTGTTCTAGTAGCCATTTACACTTTAGGCAGAAAAATCAGCAGTCACCTTCCAAGTTTCCATGAGATGCTCAAGCTTTCTGGTTACTTGCCAATTTGAGTCAGAGGGGTCATTTCCATCACATTGCAAACTTTAAAACAGACACTTACTGTTGCACTATTTAGGTCAGGAGGTGTAGACATGTCCCCAAACAAATCCATCTGGTCAACCGCCTTAAAAAAGTATTTGGATTAGATTCAGATGTGTCTACTCGGAAAGATTACTTTGTACATTGTCGTAATAGGTTCCTAAACTTAGTTCAGGAAACAACCTGTCATAATTGGATTTTCATTGAACTAATGCAGATTGGATATTTATTGGGCTATTTAGGTCCAGAAGTGTAGACAGGTACCCAAAGAAATCCATTTGGTCCAAACTCTTTAAAAAGTATTTGGATTAGATTCAGACGTGTTTACTAAAAAAGCTTACTTTGTACATTGATATCAACATTATCCTAGTGTTTGGGGAAATAGTTGTTGCAATTGCATTTTCATATAGACTCTGTATCTGCAACATCTATAGGAAGTTAAAACCCATGGTTCAGGTAGGTAAGAACAATAAAAAGTTACATACGTACCAATTTCAGCTTGTTTGATTGGTCATCCAGGGTCATTAGGACCTCGCTTCCATTCTGAAAAGATGGCAAATGGTGAAGGGTTTACTTGGCGCATTTGAACTTCCAGTACATTAGGAAGCTCTAAGCAGTTGGAGCTTGGGGACCGGTCACTCAACTGTACATCGCCCATGACCACTGGGGTCACGAACAGAGAGATACGCTAGAGAGGGCACATGCTGGGCAGGGAGCAAGCAATGGCTTCTACGCATCAAACACACACAATTCACAAGAAGAGAAGGTGCAGTTTTACCTCGACTGCATTGTTGGCTTCTTCCACCTGAAACAATAAGAGGACACAAATTCAGTGATCTTAGCAATTGTACTTAAATGGAGTTAAATCAAAGACACACATACCCGTGGGTTCACAGGCATAATAAGCAAGACAGACTTTTACATATTAACTCTGCCCTATATTCCCCTGCCCTTTTTACATTAATTACTGGATTTGAATAGAGTTCCTGGACTTAAACTTGGTAGTTTCGTCTAGTCTTTAGAATTAACCTGAAGCTTGTAGGTAGGAAAGGCAGGTGTCAGATGGGAAATCAGAGGTGCCTAGAGACAACATCCATTCATTCATTATTCTATTGGGAATAACAGACAATACGTTTCCCTAATTTCTATACTTTGGAAAGCCACATAGAAGCCAACTCTCCAGACAGGCTATACTGTATATTTGCATAATATTCAAGTATGATCTGGAATACTGACCTAATTTAATGGAACTTGTATTAGATAGTACTTGCCTTTTTCTTTTCTTCTTCCTTTTTCTTTACATTATAGATAACTTGGAAAAGGTCTTTGAGATCAATGACCAATGGCTCAGCCTGAAGCAAAAGAAAGCATACTTATCAGTATTTTGAACTTGCTATTTTCTTCCCGCTGCCTCCCAACAGCTCTGATTGGTACTGTTTTCTTCCTTCTTCCTAAAGTTCTTTACTCTCCTCCCTGATTCCTGGGATGTCACCACCACTCCCATCCTCTCTCCTGAATACACGAAAGACAGCAGGGTTAATAAGTCCTCAGACAAAATGAGAAACACCATGATAATTTTCCAAGTTCCTTCAGCCTTTCTAAGAATAATTCATTATTATTCTAAAATCAGCATTGACCTTATCAGAAAGCCCATTCTAATAATCCACGTGCCATACACTCCATAGGAATCAATTAACACTTAAAAAAAGGTCTTAGACCAATAGAGAATCGTGGTTTATTCCTCCGTTTATCTCCTTCTAGAAAGCTTTCTAGTTGAGCGAAAGACACTCCTACGCTCCACTGAGGACAAGGCCTCCTCCATGTATATCTCAAAGCTTAGCGCTTACCTGGTGCCCTGTTTTTATGGCAAAAAACTGATGCTGGCCTTCTGCTCCGCACACATAACCGAACGCCCGGTTGTCCGTCACGTCACGGGCGATGAAAGAAATCTTATTTACTGGATGTTCATGCTCGATCACCTGAAAAAGGAGCCGGAAAAAATGATTTCCTGGGAAAACGTGATTCTGTTTGTAGGCTAGCACAACTAAGCATCACATATATGGAAAAGCTAAAACATTCAAAGAAAAAAAAAATGTTCACCTCTGGTTGAAGGCTCGAGTTAAGTTTATCCTGGTTAGGAAGGGCTGCCAAAGACACAAAGAATAGCAAACAAAAGGGGGGAAATGTTCCTTCTTGAAGTAAGGGCACTTGCATCTCTCTCCCCAAAGAAGTACTGCCACAGACACAGAGCAAGGGAAGATGGGATGTATAACCTATGCCAAGCAAGTGCTCTTCCAAGTCAAAGACAAACCCAACTCAACAGCATAACTAAGCGAGGGAAGTGTTCAGCTGGTCCCTCTGACAATGGCTCAGAGTGGCCACAGGACAGATACCTAAGTGTTAGCTCAACAATTATCCTGAGTACATTCTGGAAATTGCCAGCTGCTATCCTCAAGTACTTCTTAACACCCACTTAGATATTGGCCTCACTATCCAGGAACTACATGTGGCAGGGTTAGCGGTGCCCTACCTCCTTTCCTCTCTCTCTTTCTCTTGGTCCTTTCAAGTGAATAGCAGGCCTCGACTCTCCAGGGATATGTGTAGGTACTCAGAATGCATCTTGGCCTTTGTTCTCAAACTCTTAAGCCACTGGGTAACTCAGAAGGATTGGGAGTAAAACAATGCTTGTGAGGGGAACCTGCTGCCATTCTCAGATGGACTTAGGAAGATAAAACGTGAGAGACGAGGCAGAATGGAGACAGCAGCGTGTGACAAACAGCAGGTCAGCGAGCATATATGTGCCTGGGTTCCAGGGTCCTAAGTTTGGCCAATGGATTTTACATATTAGATAAAGGGTCTCTCTAGGAAAGGATGCATAGCAACTGGAGGTCTCCCTACAGTAGCCTTGATACAACGGAGTATGTTACAGCAGTGAAAATGAGCTACAAATACTTGAAGTAGGTGAATCTTGAATAGAGGGGAAAAAAAGGAAATCTTGGAAGACTTAAAATATGATAGCTTGCTTGTCAAAAACAAGACTGTTCATACTTGACAGAAGAACAGCAGCAACCATGAAACGTGATCAAAGTTCCATCTACCAGGTGGAAGGAAAGAAAAAGAAAAAAGAAACAAAAGGTAGCTCTATCACAGGTAACATTCTAGCATTAGATTACCCAGTATGTGTCTGTATGTGTTCAACGTGGGTAACGGTAGGCTTACAGCTGCAAGTGGGCGAAACGACTCATTCTTGCACCATTATGTAGTAATTATTTATTATTAATAAAGTGCAACTGTAAACCTACTTTTGCACACCCCTGTATATTAAAAATAAGACCCATGCAAAGACATTAGCATCACAAACCAGAGATCAGGATTACTCTAGTTCTTGTACCCAGGGTCCCCCCACCAAAAAAGAGCCTAAGTGACATTTATAAGCATACCTGTGTTTATAGACTTGAGATTCCCATCTATTAGAAGAAATACATGAAATACATTTCAAAATAAAGGGCCTTGACCCTTCACCTCCTACCTTATTATCTGCCTTTACTTCTAGAGAAGTAATATACATATACTATTATTTTTTCTTACAGAATTTCTTTTTACAGGAAGGGAAAAAGGGAAGCTAACACTTAGTCGTAAATTATTTGTCAAACTCCAGTGTCAGAAAAGTGTCAGTGAAAGGGAAATCTTACCCCAGTTTTCTCATCAATTATTTTTATACCCGAGAGGGAAATGTTGACCCAGATCCTTTGTTTGTGTTGACCCTGAGACCGACCAGCTGCCGCCATGCCCTGATGAGGTTGGGAAAACAAAAAAACTTAGTTAAAAGTACCCTATGATGCTTCTGATACTAAGTTCCCGGGACAGCTTTGTTTTCAGTTCAGTTTACCATCTATGAAACGCTTAAGGACCCTTGGTAAGAAACAGCAGGCTGGCATAGAAGACATGGAATGAGGACATCACTAGTTAGCTCTGTGAACTTGGACAAGCTCTTCTAATTTTTAATTTTTTTGACCTCAGAACAGCCATTGATAAAGACAAGGAGATGGGGCTGGAAGCTCTTCAAAGGTGTTTCTCCTAGACCTTGTCTTCTTTAACTAGTTATTACTTGATTAGTTTCACATGGTGACAGTACGAGACTTTCAAAAATTCAGAAAACCAAGGGCTGACATGAAAGAACACCCAAGCCCTGGCTGGTAGCACAGTGGATAAGGCCCCGGCCTGTGAACCCAAAGGTCACAGGTTCGATTCCCAGCCAGGGCACGTAACTAGGTTGCAAGCCAGGTCTTCAGTCAGGTCTGTGGCTGGAGGCAGGTTAAAAGCAACCATACATTGATATCTCTCTCCCTCTCTGCCTCTCTCTCTTCCCCTCTCTCTAAAAATAATAAAAATAAAATCTAAAAAAAAAAAAGAACACCCATTTCCAGGTAGAGTCCCGACTTCTACCTGAATACTTCCAGGGTTGGAAATTTTATCTGCCCAAAGGGAAAGGCAGGCAGAGTCCAGTTGTACTAGAACAACACTCAGAATATGCAAACAAACCCATGACTACTCAGAAAATGAGGTGCTATTGGATCAATTACGGGACTAGAGATGTTTTCATTTCAAATAACTGAGAGACAGGGAAGGATACACTTCGAATATAACTGTCTGTGTTGGGCACTTGCTGGACAGGGACAAAGCGCGCTCTCCTCCTTTTACCTTTAGTTTCATCATGGAATCTTGGCTCATTTTATCTCCTCTTGCATCTGGCACGTCATCGATGCCAATCAGCTTGGCCTTATACTTGACACCATCACCTTTGAATCTGGCCAAAAGATACTCATCTGTCTTTTCTGAGCCTGAGAAAAGAAAGAAATACAGGACAACATTTATAAATGTATTTCAATATCAACCCCAGGTATCATCAACTGTGTTCCAGAATCTCCACATCAGAGTAGTAGCAACCTTGATTATACTATGAGTGACTAAGTGTGCAATATTCTATCCTTGCTCTCGCTTCTGCTGAGTAAAATCATGCTCTGTGATGCTATGTGTGACGCTGGGGTGGGGAGAAAACAAACTCATAAAAAGTGCAAAGTGGACTGGGTTATGGGACATTTACAGAAATATGTGAGGTGGGATGTGGGGATACTCATAGTTTGCAAACTATTTTAAAAGCATATAAGGAAGATGATGCTTTTGTTTCTTTTTAATGAAAGGAAAATAAGGCACCACACAATTTACTAACATTTTGAACTTTCATTAGGGCAGCAGGGAATTATGGGTAAATTTCTTTGAAAGTCATTTAAGATAATTATCCCATCTTTATAACTTCTTTTGCCTCTCTTAAAAGGCCTATGCAGTTAGTCTCATTCCCATTGCTAAGGGGTAGAAGCGAAAAGGCAAACAAGTCATGGAATATTCTCAAACTATGAATGATCTGAATGATCTGAATGATCAAGAACTCCGGCACTTTTTAGGGGTACCTCAGGTTAAAAAAGAGAGTGTAATAAAATAAAGAGTGAGTTTTTTAAAAAGCAAAGTGATCAACAGTTTACTGAAAGATAACCATATGATAGTCAATAGTTGCACTTATCAGCTGAACAAGGTACTATGAGAACTTCCTGGCAGGACCCAAGTTGGGGCAGTCACAGGATGCAGAGACACGTCTTGCATGTGCCGTGAACCAAACTGTA
Organism: Noctilio leporinus; assembly: GCA_004026585.1. Taxonomy (NCBI): domain Eukaryota; kingdom Metazoa; phylum Chordata; class Mammalia; order Chiroptera; family Noctilionidae; genus Noctilio; species Noctilio leporinus. The sequence goes on from PVIW01005111.1 coordinate 72,495, forward strand.
ACTCTCCCGTTTCGGGGCGCTGGAGACTAGGCTGAGGTTGAAGCAAGGCCAGGGCCAGCTCTTAACTTGACTCCGAACTTTTCATTTCTTCAGTGGTAACTCCCAGTAGCTCCCCTCGTTGCCATGAAGAGGATTTATTTCCCCATACCTTTCCTTTTTTCCTTCTTCGACAGTGCTTTGGGGGCGGCCGGTTGGTCGGGCTGGCCATTAGTTATGCTGGTTTCTACTCCGTTAGACATGGCAAGAAGGCAGGCGGCAAACTCCGGCAGCAGCAGACACTCAGTGACACCGGCAGACCCCTGATGGTGAGGTCTCAAATGAACATAACCTACACAGGCACCTGCAGGCAGAGTCAGAGGCACAATGAGATCATGACGCAGCAAACCAAGACTTTAGGCCACAAGAGACCTGCAACTAGTGGTTCACGAGTGGAGTCCTTCAGACTCACTGTTCTTTCTCCGCTAGTAGACTAACTGCTGCCATCAGGAGAGTAGGTATGCGGTGTTTCCTTTGCAGTTTCCAACATGGAAAGAAGGTATTTGCCACATTTTTCTTTAATCAACTGGTATCTCGTAACATTTAATGATCATCTAGCTAAGTTAAGTTGGCATAAAAATCCAGTACGAAAGATGGGGATCGAAATGTGTTACACATGGAAAAATAAGGTTTCGTAGTAAAATAGAATAAATAGAATGCTTACCCCTGGCTGGGATGGTTCAGTAGATTGAGCACTAGCCTATAAATCCAAGTGTCACTGGTTGGATTCCCAGCCAGGGCACATGCCCAAGCTGCAAGCCAGGTTTCCAGCCTCGTCCCCAGCTGGAGGCAGGTGAAAGGCAACCCTACATTGATGTTTCCCTCCCTCTCTGACTCTCTTCCTTCCCCTCTCTCTAAAAATAATGAATAAAATCTTAAAAAAAAAAAAAAAAAAGAAAGAAAGAAAGAAAGAAAGGGAAAAATAGAATGATGAGCTTGAGAAACTGGCACATGAAACTGGCTATTATAAATTCAGGCTCTTCAAAAAATCTTTGAACTATAAAGGCGGTCTCAAGAGTAGAGCTATAAATTTTATCTCATTTCCATGGTTTTAAATGTTAGGATTCTGCATATGACCTCCAGAGCTAAGTGCTATATTTTAAAAGATGTCCATTTTTGACATTTAACACTTGCCTATATCAGGGAAAGAATGAATTTATGGGGTGTCTATTGTCCAGTTCATAGAGTATGAATACTTTCATGCTATTATTTGGTATATTCAAAACAGCTGGGGTATGTGCTGCCCTAAACCTTCCTCATATATCACAGTAGGTACAACATAAAAAATGCAGAGTCATTATAAGCACATGGAAGTGGACTAATGTTTCAAAAATTTTTTCACCTCCATAAGTCCAAGTATCTACACAACTCCTGAGAGAATTAGAGAAAGTTTAACTTTTTACCTGGATTTGAAGACCAAAGGCAAAGGAAAGCTACTCATAGTTTTCTAATCCTGGTAAGACCACCCATAGGTTGGTAGTATAATCCTCCCACCCCAAAAGGCCCTCTTAATTTTGTGCCTATAGCACCCATATAGTTGAGCTTTTTAAATTCAAGGGTCAAGTTCACCAGCAAGCTTCAAGTGCATTTGCTTGATTCATGAGTGCCAATGTATTTTCTTGAGGGTCAGTCCTTTCTCTCTCTCCACCATGAATTCTTAAATAGTCTTCGTAGTCTTAGTCTTAAAAAACACATACATAGGTAAATACATAAATCTGTATGATTGCTGCTATGAATCATTTAATTTGGTGAGTCAGTAGTTAATTTTGCTCAGACACCTGATTAGTAAGTAGGTAGCCAGAGGGCAGTCTCTCTCTGCCAGTGAACGTCTTACACAGTGGATGACTCAAAGCCCTTTTGATTCAAGACTTCTTTGGAGGCCAAGCACTACCAGCCTTTTACCTGTATGTACCCTAAAACATTTATAGTGACCCTGAATATTATGATACAGAGTTATGCTACTTTTCCTGAGAGAACGCCAAGGCAGAGGGGTTTTAAACTACCCAGATGCAAATAGTACAAACCAGGTCTAGCTCAGGCTCTCTGGCCCTAAGCCAGAGTCCCTTAAATGCACCACTGATGAATCTCATCTGAGAAATCTCACACTAGTGACAGAGATGCTCTAGTGTACACCCGTAGTGGCCCCCAAAACTGTGTCCAGTTCTAATGCCCAAGCCCTTGCCGGTGGCTCTGTTGTGAAAAGGGTGGTAATTAAGGATCTTGAGTTGGGATCTCTTGGATCTAGGGAGGGCCCTAAATCCTATTAACAGATGTCCTTTTAAAAGAAAGGCAAAGAGATGTGAGACCCGTGAAGGTGGTGATAGGAAGATAGAAGACTGGTTTGATGCTCCTGAGAATCAGGAATGCCAAGGATTGCCAATGCTCACCAGACACTAAAAGAGAAGCACATTATGGCTTCTCTCTCAGAGTCACCTGAACAAAAAACCTTGGTGACATCTTGATCTTGAGCTTCTGGCCTCCAGGATTGTGAGACAATACATTTCTATGGTTTTTAAACATCCAGATTTTGGTAATTGCTTATGGCAGCCTTAGGAAACCAATGTCACCCCTCTATTTCGTATGCCTTGATCGCTTTCAGCGGTTCCCATCATTTGTTTCCTGATTATATAATAAATCTTGCAGTTGTATCCACACTCTTCCAATTTCAGGAAGCCAATAATCATTTTCTTAAGTTCAGAAAACTTATCCCAATTCAAGGAATAGCACCCACATTGACATCAGGAGGCGAGACACGCTCTGACACAGGGAGACATACATTGACGCTCATGCCCCATTTCCCCAGCAGGCCATTTCCAACACGGAAAACATTCCCTGTGTATGTCGGTGGTCCTCTGACCATCATCTCATGCTTCTTTCTTGGTTAAGATCTGAAAGATGGTCTCTTGCCCTGTGCCTTGTCATCTGCCCTCCCCGTCAAATGAATATTCATCTCAAGTCTAGTCTCAGAAAGTCAGCTTCAAACGCTGATAGGTCTCCTGACTAAATCCAATTACTTTGCTTCTTACTCTTTTGAGGGCATCTTACCACATGCATTGGACACGTTTATTTTTGTGTGTGTGAGATTTCCCCACTAATTTTTGCCCCCAATGACTCACTTGAAGCTCTAGTCCATGGCTTGTGCTTGCTGAATTAGGACGATCGGGGTTTCTTTGTAAATAATGAAGTTCTTTTAAATTTTAGAATACTGTTGGAAGCTTTCCTGCTTTGTCTAGCCATGGGACACCCCTTGGATTTAAGACCAAGGTAAACAGACGTTTTGTGTGTGGGACTCAAATAGTTTGTGCCTCTTGATCTTCAATTCCCTTTCATTCTTGTACACCACCCCCAAGTTCTTCATTTCTTTCAGAACACTTTGTTTTCCCACTCCTTAACTTTTCACAGTTCTGAGCTCCCTTATCCCCTTCCAGCCTGCCCATTCGGCTACCACACTGCCCCTGAAGCCCACAGGTAAGACCTTCCTTCCAAGTTTCTCTCCTTCCCTCTAGTTCCAGTAGAAAAGTAACCTGGGTGTAAGGCATTTTTGAAGCCTGCCTATTGTGCTTTTCTGCAGGACACTGTTTCTGAAATAAGTAAGCCCATGTTATTGGCAAATTTTATTCTAAAGTGAGAATGTTTTAAAGGAATTTGAGATGTGCCACATTTGAGGGGCTTGGTAGAGGGAAGGTAGGATGTGGTCCTAAAAATGATATAAAACGCAACGACCTCACAGCTCAAGGCTGGGGTTGAATCTGTTGTCAGATTGGGTCAGGCTGGAAGGGGTCTGAAGTGAGTGGTGCTACTTCGGTTTTACGCAAAGCCTCTCTTTTTAGACACTTCTGTACAACTTTTCATGACACTGGAATTGTTGTAAAGGTATCTGGTGTCTTTTCACATATCCTTTCACTGTTTGGGAATGAGTTGTTACAAGGGTCAAGGAAGAAAACAACTAAGGGAAAAAAAGGGGTTTTTTTCCTACCATATAAATTTTCTGTAGAAAAATATGTGTATGTTGGGTTACAATAAATAACAGGTCTCCACTGTAGGTCAAACAATTTAAAATGTATCTATACTCCCTGAAATGATCAGAAAGTAGACTGCTTATAGGCTCTATGACTCAAAGATAATTCCCTTCTGAAGAAATGTTAAAAAGATTTCTTGAAAGATTTTAACAAAAGACATACATATACCAGAGTGCTAAACAGTCACCTTTCCTCTAAAGATGAAAGATAAAGTCCCCATCAGACTTCCCAAATGCCCAAGTTACCATTTGACATGTGGTTACCAAAGTCTTGCTTCCAGACTTGAGTCCCTCTGTAGAGAACAGTTGACTTAAGTCAACATTTAAAATTCAAGTATCTATTTCTTCCAGCAGTGTTACAGAACTGTCAATTGCTTCATAAAACCTTCAGCAGGTCTTATAGTAAATTGACTTTTGAAAAGGATTTGGGCCTGGAAAAGGGATCTTAAGACTAACAGATGCGCTAACCATTTCCTTTGATTATTTTCCCAAGTATGCCTTTCTTGTTTTTTTTAAAAAGACATTGCTTTTAAAAAAAAGTCCAGATTGCATTAAGCTGTTGAGTCTGTTTTAAAGCTCTAGGAAGGTAAAAGATTTCTTATGAGGGGAAACACGTGGGTATAGGACCTCTAGGAAGGATATAGCTTTCTCATTCATTGGGTTTCATCTCAGGGACCGTTCTGACCAATTGCACATCAGTAATCGGGAGACACATGCAATGAATGTTATTTTAAGGTCAGGGTTCTAATTAAAGCTCAAGACATATATCAAGGGTTACATGAATAGCTCCTTGGCTAAACCTAGCTGATTCTAGTTCTTAAGGATGGGTGGTTTCCTTCATTAGAAGCCTGAGCAGAGAAATAAGAAAACACATGTGGGACCAAATGAGGGTCTATAGGTATTTACACGTCTTTGACTCCTGCAAGCCTAATGTAGAACAGAAAGTTGTAAATGAGACTCTGCTAAGTGGATACAACTTGCTTCCATCTGAGCGAAGATATCTAACTTGGATTTTGGACTTTACAAACCTCCCTGAAAGAATGTGGGGACTTCCCCTTTCCAGGCCTAAGGATCAGATGACTGGGAGATTTCTGGAGCTTGCAACATCTTTTCTGAGAAAACTTTGAAAAATGTAAACCAGAAGACTGAGTGAGTCATTTTCAGACAACTATGTCTTTGGCCAAAAAAAAATTCTGCTATAGTTGTTGAGCCCTCAAAGTTATGCATGCAAGACATCCAGTGTTTAGAATCCTGGAATGCTCAGCGTTACAGACAAACTTGAGTAGAGACAAACTTGGCTGGCACCTTCTTAATTCCGGCTTATCTTTTCCATCAGCAGGAATGAATTGTTATCAGCAATGACACACATTAATAATTCCAGGGGCCCAAAGTCATATCAGGACACCAGTTGGCCATCTCCCCCTGCAAGTCTACTTTCTAACCCTAATTACACAGAGTAGAGAAGAAATTGCGTGGGCAGTCTCAAAATGCTGGTAAAAGGAGTGACTTAAGAACTTTCTAAATGGTAGACCTGCTCCAAAAATGATCGCAGATCTGTTTTTTAATGTTCAGGGGAAGGAGACAAACCACTAACCTATGAAACACTGAAAACATTTATCTAGGAAACAGAATGTGTCTCCATTTTACGAGTGACGAAATGGATGTGCTATCACAAGACCAATTGCTAATCGGTCACTGGGCTCAAAATTGAACATGATTTATGTTCCTTTTTCTAACATGTATGCTGCTACTCTCTTTCTCTCTCTCTCTTTTTTTGTTTTGTTGTTTTGCTTTTACAGAGCTCCTTGGCTTTAACCTGTATTTTATAAGCTATTTTCAAAGTCATTATCCCATGGACTTTAAGAGTCCAGTCCACTTTTCAGGAAGAACCACATAAATAGACACAGGAAAGGGAGTTAAGGAGGCTCAAGAACAAAGCAACACAAACATCTTGAATAGGAGTGACCAGTACTTTGTACTGGTCAGAGAATGTGTTAGAACTTGGGGCCTGCCTCAGCTGAGCTACTGCGTTAGTACCTGTGAAACATTAACCTCTAAGACGGGTCTCAGGGTCCAGAGGGCAGCAAACAGCCTTCACCCCCTGTCTTCATAGTAGCGTTTGGGGAGCCAGAAGGTGGCCGGAAATGGTGCAGTGAAGTTACCTGAAACCTGCTGTAGCACCTTTTCCCTCAATGGCTGGATTCCCATGCTTTTAGGAAGGCTTCCTCTACTCTACAAAGGTCAAGCTGAGCGGACAGTAAGATTTGGGCAGCCTGCTAACTGGGGAGATGAGATGATACTGCTGCACACGGAAAAGGAGTCCTTGGAAGACTGTCTAGTAAATGCTGACACAGCGGTAGGGGCCTCAGTTACAATCCTGTCTGAGTCCGGTGGGTATACACAAGTTAGGCATCTACAGACAGCATGTACCATCGCCTTTAACCCTCAGAAAGGATACTGCAGGGCTTAGAGGACACGCCAAGCTCTGACCAAGGAGCGTTCCCTTATCTTTGGAACCAAGTCAGGCCTTCCCCACCTTTTTGGCTCTGTGGCAGAGACAACTAATATTTGTTTCTTTGCCTTTTGCAGAGCTGTTATAAAAAATCAATAAGGACTTAGATAGAGACCTCAGTGCCTAGCATTTAGAGAGTGTTCACCAAATAGTAGCTGAACTCCAAGCAAGGTTTCCTGGGTACTATGTGTTGTGTAGTCTTATGTTGCCTGCAACATGGCTTCTCCACAGCAAGTGTTTAAATGGTTTCAGAACCCCTGGGACTCATCAGTAAAGAGCTAGTAAATAAAAACATGGAGGGATGCAGTGCTTTCAGTAATAGTAAGGCCCAGGTGAAAAAGTGACAGTTTTCCAATGCTCCTGTCCAACTCTGGCTTCTGAGCCTCCAGAATTCATGTTCTAATGGAAACAGGACTCCGGGAACAAAATCTGCTCCAAGTCATCCAGAGAAGGCCGTTCTAATGGCCCCTGGGTCAATGCTAAGCCTGTATCATTGCTACTGGGAGTTCAGATGTCTCATTCATATCATTTGAGGAAATTTTTCTGGCTGGGGTTGGGGGAGGCTCTTAGAATGTCCACTAGCCATGCCACATTCAAATCAATTAAAGTCTCTGGGAAAGGGAGAGAGGCATCAGTATATTTCAAGATTCCCAGATGATTCTAATGTACTGACAAGCTTGGTCTACTTTCAAAATCCTTTGTCCCCTAAAAGAAATAGCAAATGGATTAGTCTATTGAGCTAGAAGAAACTTAGGGAATAATTTGGTCATACCCCTTCATTACAAGTGTTAGAAAACTGAGGGCAAGAAATAGTGCGTAACTGTTACATAGCTGGGGATTGAGTTGATACCAAGAGAAATCTAGATATTAACATGAGGCTCTACTGTTTTATGCTAGAGATTATATGTGTCATTTTTAAAAAATGTATTTTAGGAAGGCTGTATAAAGTCCATTGCATAGAGACTAAACTTCCACTTAGCAGACAGACCAAGCAAAGGACAAGAAAATAGCTGAGCAGAATCATTTGCACACGGAATCTCACAGATGTTTTCTGAACCAACACAGAAAAAGGATTTTATGTGGGCTAATTATACACTGTTGCTGGATTCTTTCTTGCCTAGGTAGCTGGAGTCCTACTTGGTCAAACTGGCTCACTAATGTTGATTTGGCTGCAGGGAAGAAAGGATTTGGCTGGGTTTGAGACGCAACTCGCAGATCAAAGAATTCAAATTTGTTTCAGTACATTCTCTGCTATTCAGGCGTGTTCATAGATAACTGAGTGGAAATTAAAATCTGAATTTAGAAGAGCTCTCTCTTGTACAATTAGATGGTAAAGTGGGATATATTATACTTCATTCTGCTTCCCTCTCATTTAAATCCAAGGGAAAAAGAGTATTCCAAAGACTAAGAAATTTACAGAGACAAATTTAGGGTTTTAAGTTTTTGTAAATGCTACTACTACCATGTAAGCCTCTAGAACTTACTTTTCTATTGCAAGGCCTTTGGGGCAGTGATTTGAAAAGCATTATGAAACTGGTACAAGAACATAGTAAACACATGATTTTTACTTTGAATTTGGCATCTAAATGTAAAATAGACATTATGCTTGATTTCTGCAGAAAAGGTAAGCCAAGAAGTCAAGGTGAGGGGAAAATACATGTCAATGTCCCAGTTGATTCCTAGGCCAATACACTGACACTACTCAGACTGTTTTTAACAATAACCCCTCAGGTCTATGTGTACTTACACAAATTGGCCTGAAAATAGCTCATTGTTTTCACATCTGTATTTTCTAAGTTAAGGTAGACACTTCCACCAAAACTAAATCCTCTACCTAGTTCCAAACTAGTTATTAAAATACATAAAGAAGCCGAAGGAGTTTTTTTCTTAGAACACTCAACATCAAGTTGTGCTTTCTCATCCCCCAATGAAACAATCCTGACTGAAGTCAATATGCTGTGCAGTCCATCTAGCATGCGGACATGTCAGGATACAATAGTTTATTCACTTGAGCCTCTCTGTGTTTTCACCTATGACGCTTATCAGTATGTCTTAACTGCTAACTCCATTCCACTTGACTCAAATGCCATTCGTCATCTTGAAGATTTATGGGAACGTTGAGTTAAAAACCATGCTATTTAGAAGCATCTGCATTTGAAACACTGAAACTATAAACACCAGTAGAATTACTTTATGACATACCCACATTAGGGCTTTTTAAAAGATGGCAGGTAATCTCAAACTTTTCCTCTTCCAAACAGCAAGGTGCACAGCTTGCTATGTCATGTGTTCTTAAATAGCCTGACTGAATTATATTAAATCCCGATATGCCCCACAATTATATAATCCTCCGAGCCATTGCTTGAGTATTTCTGGACCTGCTTGCAACTTACATTTCAAATACATGCTGTGTTTCAAAGAATTTAAAGAAAGAAGAATCCAGCTGCCTTGTAACATCATCACAGAGTCCTCAAACTGAGGGTTACAGAATATATGGCTAAAGACAGGCAGAACTTCTTTCTTGTCCCATTGCTATATACAGACCAAACCCATGAAAATGTATGTAGACTCTACACAGTATCAGTTCAAGTTGCTTCAGCCTAAAATACTGTCTCTGGGTTCTAGGTAGCCTTTGAAATAGAATACGCCCTTTGTTTTAATGTTCAATGTACTATAGAGTGAGCATTAACCTTCCATGAGAAACTTGCCATTGGCGCACATTTCCACCTCTGATATGATCTATTCTAGCTGGGCACGATGTCCAATGCCAACAGGGCATTTAGGCTTCATTTCCAAGAAGAATGGTGGCCCTCCCTACTAAACCCCAATAAGAATAGGGTTTAAATTTTTTTTTGTTTAAAAACCAATACTGTTTACTAGTATCTTGTGTGCTTAATATATCAATGACCAGTTTAAGGATGATTCTTCATAATTTAGCTCATTTCCCTTAAAGAAGACTTAATTGCTCTCAAATAAGACAAAACAAACAAGGGTCATTGGGGTCCATTAAAAATTTCAGATTTACAGGGAGCCAGCAGCTAACCAACTCCCTGCCCTCCTGATACCAATTTTCTAGCATGCTGAAGTGAGGAAGGTTCCAGAATGCTATCTAAAAGGCCACGGGAGGTCTTCTAGAAGAAATAGGAATATGGGCTCATTCGCTTACTTCTTCGTTGCTAGCCAAATTAGACAGGTTAGCAAGCAAAAAATACCTAGGTCATTTCAGAATCTGGCATTTCAAGGCAGAAAGGTGAATCTGGCAACTTGTTTTCTTGCTTCTTGAGGTGATATAGTAACATTACTTGAGCCTAAAAACTTTAGAATACAGGATCCAAAAAATATCCCGAAATGACTAGGCCACCGAGCTATTTCACTCAAGTTGTGTGTAGTCACACCCTTCAGTTGCTGCAGGGGGAGTCTGGAACCGACAAAGTGGAGAAAATGCACAAACCCTGGGGCTAAGGTTTACGCTTTGTCATTATTCTCTCATCTTTTGGAAGAAGTATTGAACTAAGTGATTATATGGGGGCAAATAAATGCATTTTTAAACTGAAAGGTAAACAAGTTCTCCACAGCTACACATTAACCCATGCTAAATGAAACAGATTTGGGATTTTAATTGCGGTGCAACTGAAACCACTACCATGAACAATAAAGTGTTCTGATGTATTGAAGTATCTATGTACAGTTCATTTACTGCAGAGATCAATGAGCACAGGCAGTTCCAATTACAAGTAAAACAAAACAAAACAAAACAAAAAACCCTACCACTTAATATCAGACTTTTGCTTATAAAGTGTAAGTAAGTGAGACAGATTTTTGTTGCATGACTTCTGCGTATAAATGCAAGTTAATGCGATCAAAAGTATACATGTTGGACTCATGTGCCACCACCGTTAACTGACCCTCCCTTCTACAAATAAGCCTAGACATCAATCTTACGGATCAAAGCACAATCGGCAAGTTTGGGGGAGTAATTCAGGGAGCCTTGTATGTAGTTTGCAGGAAAACGCCACTCTTATGAGAGCCCAAGCATTAAGACATTGTTACTAATCTACAGATGCTTTCCGGAAGCCAATTTCTAAATCCCCTTTGGCAAATCAGGTATGTGACTTTTACAAACAAAACTAAAATGGATGGTGGTGTTTCAGAGAACTAAGAGTTCTTAGAAAAAGAAGGTCTTTTCCTTCTTGGTTTTCCTTCTTGGTTATAATAACCAGAGAACAGAAAGAAAGACCTGAAGTATCACCTTAATCTATACCGATTTCAACCAGTTTATTCTGGGGTCTAAGGAGCGACTTTGAAGGTTTCCTAACCTATGTATTCCACTGGATTGCTTTCTGAAATCATCTCGTCTCACTTTAAAGTCTGTCCAGGGCTAGGGGAGGGGAAAAAGCAAACCTTGTACCCACTGCATGAAAGTAGGCCATCTAAGAAACTTGTCCTCAGCATAAGATAACATTTTCAAATGCTCACGTTTTGAATGTTTCATTACTTCCCCACCTCATCATTTTGTAAAAAGTTGTGCGCTCCTAAGGTGGCATTAACCAATGACTTTGAGGACCCTAGAAAGTGCTATTTCTTTCCTTCAAATCCAAATATTTTTTCTAGTTTTAATCTAGCTATTATTCTACAAATTAAAAAAGTCATTAGTGCCTCCACTTTATATTAATAATGAAGTAAAATTCCACAAATATGCTGTTTCTTATAAATGTTAAACACTAGCCTGATAAACAAGTCAGTTTGAATATTTTAAAAGGTAATAAACGTATCAACAACCCTAATCATCAATTCATATGGTGCCAAGAAAACTGCAGCTTTCCAAAGGGCTTATTTGAGATAATAGATTTACATTATCTAGTTTACATTAACTAGAACAATCTAGTTTTTCTGGTTTTCTAGACTATCAGGATATTCATTGGATCTATGTCTATGTCCCTTAAAATGTGTTATTCAAAATCATTTCTAGCTGCAGAGAGATTTAAAGTGAATCAAATGCTGGGTGACCCTTGCTCCCTCCATGTTGAATGAGTTTAAGTTAATGGTGAGATTACTATACTGTCCAATGGTGGTGCTAAAAATATATGAATTATACTCTATTTTCTATTTCTTAGGGATTTGGTTAGAAATTGTGTTAAGTATTTGTCCTTTGCACTAAAGTATGATTTATAAATCTGCCTAGCACATGTATCACTTAATGACCAAGGCTTGGCTTTAGGGCAAAATGTTGGTCAAAAATCTGCTTTATCATGGGAAGACTTTCCAAATAAGCAGGTAAATGAGGGTTCTTCCTTCTCACAGACCTGTTGAATGGGGATCATCTCTATAGGGTTTCACTGCACTCTTAAGATGACAAATCATGGGCTACCACTTGGGTCCATTATTCCTGCATCAGATGAATGAGTAGAAATGGTACTGTACTTGTGTTGTACTTCATTGCATTTCAACTGAGATCTGGCCTCTTATGATACATTCACATTTACACTAAATGACAAAAAAGGCTTCTGTTTAGACTACACAGAAATGTCAACATCAGTGACTCACTGTAAAGGAAGTTTCTTAGATTCATCAAAAAAATGTACTATGTAAGTAAGGCTTTCAGAGTAATCTTGTCTGTTCTCTGAACCACTAATGGCCTGTAGCAACACTCAACGCCTGCTAAGCAATGGACTCGAATACTTAAGGAAAACCTGGGATGCACATAAGTGATTAGATAGGTGCCCAATTTGTAGCCTTTCTGTGTGATCTCCGTTATGGTCATTAAGCAAAAGTAACTTGAGTTGGTCCCTGAAGCTTCAGACAGCTTCACTCCACTGTGGCACTAGCTATTTCCTAGCCTTCCTATGTGGGCATTTTTAGCATCAGAGAATGCAACTCGATCATGTGTTTCCTCAGCTGAACTCTAAAGCTCTGTGCAATGACACCTCTTTAAAAGTCACTGTTCAATTCCTAATCCAAACTTTATTAAAAAGACTCAATATTGAAGATAAGGAGGTTAAGACAAATCCTCAGAAAAATAATCATCAAGGTCTTCCACACTTGATAGACGCCTTGCAGTGTCGCAACATTTGAAATTGTTGCCAATTTCAAATACAATAGTAATGTGCTGTTAACTGGTAATGTATTTTATGTGGATAATTAGTTCCACCAAGGAATCTAGTGAGAGGAACACCACTAACAAGTTTTCTGAGTCCCTCTAACCAAAGCAAAGCTCTACTTTTTGAGCTAACTCTCTCTCAGGGCCACTCCCTCCCGTGTTGAGGTTCCTTACTTTAATGCCACCCTACATGTGCACCCCCATCAAAGACACTCCCTTGAGGAAACAACACATACCATCCTTTCTCACACTCAAGAGCATGTCATCTATCTCACACTGCCTGGCCAGAGTGATGGCGCAAATGGTAAGTCATTGGCTATCCTACATCTTGCTCTGAAGCCAGGCTGTTAGAAAATTTCAAACACCTTCACAGATTGACAGCTCTGTTTTTGTTCACAGCACCGGGGTCTGGTAGTTGAGCCCTGCTCAAAGCTATTGATTTAGAGACTAGAAACAAAGTTTGTCCCTGAAGGTCAGTGATCACCGTGCCAGCATGTTAGTTCATGGAATAAATCAACATCCCTACTATGTGCCAGAAACTCATCCAAGCTAGGGATATGTCAGTGAGAAAAAGAAAGATCTAGTTTCTTATATAGTTTACATCGTAGGAGGAGAAACACCTTCTTTCAGAAGGTGATAAATGCACAAAAGAGCAACGTGGATTGGAAGGAAAGGGTTGGGAATGGCTTAAACAGACTCTTTCAAAACACAAAAGGAATATTATATTTTTAAAAGTTAAATTCATTGAATGCTTATTACAGACCAGGTGTGCTGCCAGGACTTGCCCAGTTGATCCTATGGGGAAGGAATTATCATCCCTCTTTGATAGGAGGAGAAGCTCAAGTGCAGTTCTCCGGCCCAACTGAAAGCCACACAGGTCTAACACATAAGCTCTTAATTGCTCTGTGTTAGAACAACACACTCCAAAGGGAGAATTACGCTAATTCTTCAGACAGGTGAAATGCACATTACCCAGAAAACATTGGAAAAGAGTGATTGATAGTAATGCCTAAGGATATTTATGTCAACTTGGCTAAAATACAGGACCCATGATGGGTTATGTCAGGAGAAAAGGTTGAACTAGATTACTTTATAAAACTCTATTTTTCTCTAGAAGGTACTGGGAAGACTTACTTGGAGGTTTCAAGCTATGGCGTGGTGACAAATCCCAGTACAGAGCCATGACATCCAAGAGTCAAGTTGCTTTGTAGTATGATAGTTGCGTCACTTTGCTACTTTGAGTGATTCAACACTGCTGGTTTCCTTCATTAAATACTTGGCTAATCTTTTGGAAACTAACCCTTTTAATTGAAAGGTTACACTCTAAAACTCTCAAATGTCATATTCAAGGTTATTTCACCTTACCAAGCTATGATGCTCAGTGACCTTCAAACTTTAAATAAACAAAGTGTCCTAATGGTGGCTTTAAAAAAAGTTAAAGACCATTATGTTTCATAATCTTCATTCTAAGATGCATTACCTCCCAAAAATAGAATTTTCATTACATCAGTTTTATAAAGATGTATGTAAGCAAAATGATATTTTGAAATAGGAAGACTGAAAAGGAACATCTCTTGTAAAAACTAATCATGCCATTTATAGCTCCTTGCTTGAAGCAGAATATATAGCATTTTCATACTTTATACATGTTCTCCACATAACTCTCAAAAGACTAGAAAGATCAGAACCAAGAAAACGCTAAGGGCGGTCGAAGGATGAGACAGACGTCTTCTTATACGTTTAAGATAGTGATATTAAAATGACATACGCCTTTATGTTAAAAATTAAAATTCCCCAGAGATACGCTAATTGTTCACCAATATTTAAAATGTAGGTCAATCTATAGTCTAACTTCGGCTAAAGGTAAAATCATGAAGATGCTCTAGATTTAGTTACATGAAATTACACTCAACAGGTAAGAGAACCTACAAAGCGAATGTATCAGAGGCCTATTGAATGCCACTCACTTTTCAGGCTTTGACACTATCATCTTAGACTTCATGAAGTCATACTTACTTACCCAAAGTGGTTGAGAAGAGCTATTGATATATTCAACAATGAATAGGACGTTTTAAAGTTAAGTGATAACTGGAGTATGGAAAAACTCTTTTATGCTAGGATTTTGAAAGTTGATCAGGGTATGGCCTACTGTTGGTTTCCAGACTGATCTTGGAACGACTGTCGTCTGTGCAGACAGGAATCAGTTGTCACCCTAATTAAAGAGTTTCTAAAAGCCTAATGGACATCACATCTTTACCTACAATACAGCTACACATGCAAAATTAAAAACAAAAACAAAAACAAGTGTCTTTGAGTTGGGCAGAAATTATGTTAAGTCCAAAGTATAACCTTAATTATCCAGTAGTGAGCCAAAGGTTTCATCTCTTTTTCTCAACTTTAGTTAGGTTTTTAGTAACCACTTAAGCAAATAGATTTTAAAAAGGAGAAGCAGAAGGAGACCAAGGAGCTGTCAGATGAAATACCAGCTTGAAACTATTCACCACTATTGTAATTAGCTAGGTGAATACCCCATCAGGACAATAGATGCATGAGCTTGGGTGAACACTTCATTGATAGAAGTTAAACCAGGGACTTGACAAGACCACACCACCTGGAAAACTTCAGTAACAGCCTGTCTGCTTTTCTTAGGCTCTGAGCAGACATAAACTAGAGGGACATATGGATATTGCTCATTATAGGTAAGCTTAAAGTTCATTAAAGAAAAGGACTCAGAACTGCTTTACTTACAGCAACAGATAATAAGGCAAGCTGAATTTCCCCATGGTGCTTACTCTATCATAAAAGTTTACAATTAACATTGCAAATGAGCCGCTTGGGACATTCATTCACCTGGCCACCTGGTCATTGTTTACTGAACACCTACTGTGTGCCAAGCACTATATTATGCTGGATATACATTGACAAAATGGACACAGTCTTTGTTCTCAGAGGTTTACAGTAGAGGCAGGAGAGAGAGAACAAGCAAGTAATAGTCACGACTAAATGCTCTGGAGAAAACGTTTCTGATTAGGGTAGAAAGTGATGTTTCATTAAGAGCAAACTTGGTGCGCCATACTTCAAGGAATTTTATATCACTTGCTTTCTTAATAATATCAACCATGGGAAGATGCAAATTTTGTCTTAAGGGCTCACTTAGCCTCCTCAACAGTTTTAAAATTATGACATTTACTTGAAACGTTCCTGAGATGGAGAATATTTCCATTTAATGTTTGTGAGTCTCTTATAAGCGTATTGTAATCTGGAAGAGCGTGCATGACAGGGGAAGGATCTTATAATACACTAGATGATGAAAGAATACCAAGGATTTTGCCTGCAAAGTTCCCTAAAATCTATACTTTAAAATCGACACTGTGTTCATAAACACCAGGAAGAAACACAATGCTCATCTGCCATTCAGCTTCCCCCCTGCAGAAGTGCAAGCAATCCAGAGATGACACAAACCTGTATATTCCAGCACCAAACGTGTTCTTTGGCATTTTCAAGGGTCAGATTTTCTAAGAGGACAATAATGTCCCTTTCAGGTCAGGTCAAACTACTGAATCACAGATTTAAATAAAGCAATAGGAAGAAAATGTAATCAGCAGGCTCTCCCACCTCCCTGTCGTGGATTTGGTTATTTTAGGAGCACTAGCTAGTTACAAGAAGCTTTAGCAAGGGGATATCAGGTAACGGTTGGTGAATGTGAGCCTTCAGGGGAAATGGACTTCACTATCATCCCCAGTAGCAAGCCCTCCAACAGCGTTGGCTGTAAGGGACATGGAGTCCAAATCCTAAAACAGAACGTGGTTGTATGCATTGTTTCTATTAAAGAGTTCTCATAAAGAAAACCGAACACTTGCATCTCATGTACTGTCTGGAAACAGAACTACAGAAGTATTCTGTGTATGAATACGGCCAAAGATCCACAACAATACTGTCTGCGGGAAGCTAAGACTTTAGCTTAGGCTGTTCCCATGCCGACTGACTCTGACAAACCTTTGATCCTCTATTTTCCATAATTCCTCTTTATTTTCATACCTTTCTTCCCTCCCCACTCCCCCACCAATCTTTCTTAGCTCTCGCATTCCTCCCCAATCTGGTCTCATTGCTTGCTGCCCCAAGTTCCTGCTTCCACACGAGCTATACGATCTTGTCCCTCAGTCAGCCAGCTCAGATTACAGTGCTATTTTGATATTTTCTGGACACGGGACATACGTACTTTTGAATCTATGTGGCATACTTGAGGTAAAAAAATACATATTTGTGGGGTAAATTCTTCCTTCACCTTCTCCAATAGGTTCAAGGAGGATCTAAATTGTAAGAGACTTTAGTTGCCTCTGACAGGTTTTCCTTCAACTGCTGAGAAATCTCCACTCAAGCTCATCCTGCCCGTACAGCCAGGTTAACTGACCTGAGTTAACATTTCATCTTCCTGCTTTAACAGAGGGATCTACTGCTTAGCCAACAAAGGCCTAAGTTCCTGCCCTCACATTCAAGGCTCGGTGCAATGCAGCTCTCCTTTCCAAATGATGGCGCCCTATACCTGCTCTCCGTACTTCCTCTTGACCAGATTGGTTGTGAACACTGTCATTCGCAGTTCAGAGCCCATGCTTTTAACCTGTAACCCATGCTGCCTCCTCAAAGCCAGATTTCCGATTCTTTAGACACAGGTTTGCTTGTGTGCGTCTCCTTAGAATACATTTTTCTTCTTATCTTCCTCCATCCCTTTAAAGGCCAAGTCCGTTACCACACTGGTGCCTGTTTTTTCCTCTGGGCTCTACTCTGTAACACTTAATGATAATATTAACACAACCATATGCTGGCTGCGTAGCTGTCATTTTCTCAAAATTTCTCATAGGCAGCAACTGTTGACATCTCTGTGTCAACTAGCAGGTGTTAGGTAAATATTTCCATCCAGCTTTCAATTACAACCAGCTTTTAGTCATGAGAACTTTAGACCAGCTGGATAACTCAGAAATCCCAAAGAACAAGTTACCAGGCAGCTAAGCAAGCATCCATGCATCAAGATACCCTTCAGAAGACAGGTTGGACACAATAAAATTGCCATCTCAATCCAAGTGTTTCTGAAAGGCCTCTGCTATAGTTGACCCTTGGTCCAGGTGGAAATCAATATTAAATCTCCTTATTACCAACCAGCTAAGGATGGAAGAGTCTGTTTTATTAGTTACATATTTGTTTTCTCCTTCAGAAATGGGGTTGCATTTATTTAAGATAAAGACATTAGAGGCAAAGGTTAAAAAAAAAAATACCAAAACAAAAAATAACACCTCCACCCCCCAATGGTGATGTAACTAATGCACAGTTGAGACTTTTTTTAAGAACAGGTATTTGAACACCTACTATGGTCTGCCTTTTCTGATCCTCTAATCTAGAGGTCCAGTGATCTGTTTCCCGTCTTAATTAACATTGTGCTCCAAAGCCAAAGTAGTTCTGCATTCTTCATATGCGTATTCCTGCCCTCTGACAAAGGCTCAAACACACTTGGCTCATTTCTGCTGCGTTAAATGGTGACAAAAAGCACTTTAGTATCCATAGTACTTCTTACAGAAGACTAGAACAGGTCTTGGCCCCCAATAGGACATGTCAATAATGAAAAATAAATGAGGTTAATTGCATGAAATGCTTAGAACAAGGAGGGCAGCTGCAACCAATATGGACCCATTTTGTAGTTATTCTTCGTTTTCCAGGTACTTGCATACGGATTCACTCTAGACCTCAGGAGGACGCCGACTGTCCTAACCCAGGTGAGATGTTAGTGGTACCTTAAGAGCTAACACTTGTGTGCCTGTGCTGATCTAGTCAAGCATTGCCACATTCTCCTGCTTGACCCCTACATTTAATAGTTTCAAGATACACAGAAACGACAGTCTTCTTTTCAGCTTGCAAGCGTTCATCTCTAGACTGTAGCTTGCCTACAGCTCATACACCATGAGGACAAGACCATAAATTCACATCAGCATAGCTGCTTTGTAGGGAATTGGAGTTCCGGAACAGGTGTATTTCTGAAGCAGTGGCACTAAGTATTTTGAATGGCTTCTTTCATTTGAATTCTGAGGCAACTCATTTTACTTGTGGATAAAATGAAACTCAGGTGTTATATCGCTTGTCTTAAATTACAAAGCTGAGTTGTGAACACAGTCGTTTGTAGTTCAGAGCCCTAGCTTGGGACCCCTAATTTGTGTTGCCTTTTCAAAGTCAGACTTCCAATTTTCTGCCTCTAGATCATATCCTTATATATTTTCCCATCTATGGTGTGACCTCTGCTAAGCACCAGTCTCTGATTAACATCAGTCATTCTTAAAACTGTTTTGCAAGGAGGGTGAGTCAACCAAGTGTCACAGACATGGAGTAGCATGTCTAAGGAACGGCAGGCCTGTAGTCTACATTCTTTGCTTCACATGATACAGACTTTCTTTTCAATTTCTACTCACTGGAAGTCCCTCCACAGCCAACCTAGCACATAGTAGGGACTTTGTAAATATTCAGATGCATGCTCAGACTCATAAAGATTCATCTTGAATTCTGGCTCAATCACTTAATGATCTGACATTGGGCAAGTTGATATCTACTGATCTTAGCTTTAAAAAAATAGAGATCTTTTTTCTATCTTAAGTTATTTAAAGTGAAAGTCAAATGGGAGAATGGGACATTACTTCATAAGCCATAAAACTCTATAAAAACTAAGTGCAGGAGAGTCATTCACCATGATGGGGAGGTCTTCGTCTGCACTCTGGGCATGGCACGAAAAACAAAATAAAAACTTTTATAGGTTAGAGAAAACCATCTGGTTCAAGGGTAACGATCTAGTTTTCTGGAATCATTTTTTAAAGAAGTAACTGGGACAGTTTCCTAATAAATGGAGATTAATTATGCTCTTTAAAAACCCCAGAGGAGGGGGAAGGATTTGGAAGCGGGTGAAAACATAATACTAAGCACTATGTCAGTTTTCCTAGGATCAAGGAAGCAACCATTGCGATAGCAGGAAAAATGTCAAGGTCTGTACTTTTTCATCCTCCTGCATCCTAAGACTCAGTTACACTGAGCTATATTTAAATGCTTTGCTTTATTATTTCCATGACTGTAGGAATTCAAATACTTCTGTTATGCTTTCCAGTGAACAAATGAATTATAAAATAATTGAATTATGACAGTTACTCTTAAATCATGCGTTGGGCTTGTTGAAATACAGCCGGATGGACCCTTTTGCTAGAGTTTGGTGCCATGGTTCTGGGATGGGAACCAAGAATTTGCAATTTTAACAAGTTCCCAAATGATGCTGATGTAGCTGGGCTGGGGACCACACCGAGAACCACTGTCTTGGATGAGCTCTGGGGCTGTGAAGCACACACTGAGTGTCCACTGTTGAAGAGTGAATTAACCTGATCGTTAAATGAGAACTTGGGGCAGTTCCTCTGTCACATAAAGATCTCAACTACTTCATTGTAACACTCTGCACCCCAGTGCTAGGGAGAAGGAGGGTAGCTTTTTGCCCAAAGCAAACTGTGAACCACTTACCCCTCACCAAACTCCTTCCAGGTTGTCCAGTGTTTCAAACCTGGATTTCTCAGGATTGTCACTTGCTACGCTACCTGCTGCCTTTACTCTATGGTTATCTAACAAGTCCAAGTGACAACCCTTATGCATTCTGCCTCCTGGTGACTTCCGGACAGCTGCACACACACACAGCCTGCCCCATGCACTCAGAATTCTTACCAGCCTAAGGTAGTTCAAGGTTGCTTGTCCTAAGGTGTACATTACAGTCGCAGAAAAAGTGGCCACGCGCCTTCTAGATCAAGGCAACAGCTTTCACGTCCTTGAAATTTCCAAGCCTTAACGTGTTGCTACCTTGATGCTCTAAGAAGTGGTTAAGACTTAGACAATTAGTAGGAGGATTCAAACCGTTCAGAGGAAGAGGAAAAGGATGAAGTAGCCAGAGGGAAGAGTACCTCACTTAATAAAAATATAACTTCCATTTTGAGACCAGGAAGCAATTTGTTCAGATTTTGCTTACCCTACAGGGCCAGGCTGCCTTCCAAGGTAGGAGAAGGTTCAGCAAGGGACTAACCGTGGCAGGTTGCCCAGCTCTGCGGGCAGCGTTCGCAGGGGGCTGCTGGCACAAGGCCTTTTATTTACAGCCTAGTCACCCAGTTTAGTACGGATGGTCCCTCCCTTCCCACTTCCTCCAGCTAATGCTGACTTCAGGGGAAGGGCTGTCCCCTCCCCGGGCGACGTCTCAGACGGGCTGGGGAGGGCTTCAGTGAGACCAGAGGGGTCTGCCTGATCAAACGGAATGGCAGGCTCCCAGGCAGGCAACAGAGAGCAACTCCGTCCGTTCTAGCCGGAGCATGGCAAACATGCCGGTTCTGTTCACATTAAGTGCTTGAATGATTAACATCTTTCGGGTAGACAATTCCGACAGAGAAACTCCCCATTTTGCTTCCAGCCCTCACCAAGATAACAACGTAATTCAGTTGTTCCGGGGGCCACACCAAAACAAAACATATTTTTAAGTCAGAGTCAGGTGTGTTAAGAGCATGTTGGATCACGTCTTCCTGACAAACGTAAGAGTAGGTACAATTCTCCGCAGCTCAGAAGGCTACATGTGCAGAGGCCTTGCAGCTGGCCCTCGGTCAGGTGAGCGGCAGCGGTGTCGCTGGGACTGGAACCAAGGCCAGCGGAGGCCAGGGGACTCCAGCACCCACACTCAACTGCCACGGGGTCCTGCCGGGTGGGCGGGAGGAAGGAGCTGGCCTGCGCCAGCCCTCCGGGTCCGCAGCAGCAGTGTTTGTTCCCCTCAGCACAACCTAGCCTGTTTTTAAAGAAGAGGGGATGCGGTGGCCTATTTCCCTTCTGACCCACACAATCAGGAAATGTTCCCAGGGGTTAGGCTCCCTCAAACACACCTACCTGATGCTGCAGCTATTTCATCTCAGCGCGATCAGGGGAGTGTGCCCACTTCAGAATGACACAGCAGCACCGGGGAGAATTTTAAATGCCCATGTCCCTCAGGTGTGTCATGTGGCCAGTCTAGCGCTCATTCTGGTTCTGTTTGCTGGGTAGAAGCCTGGTGTGTTAGGTCAGTTACCAAAACTTCCCTAACGGGTATGTTTTCAGGCCTTGTCACCTGGGGGTGGGGGTGGGGAGCATGTTCTGGGGACCTGGAGGACAATTAAGCCCCTGGAGAGCCCGCCAGCAGTGCAGCCTTCTCAGGTTGTTCAACATTTTAGCTTTGTCTTTCATAAGGGCCATTAGTGAAATCCTCAAGTTAGGAGAGACTGCAGCAAAGAAGTACCTAAAGCCTTCAACACTATCTCAGTGAGAACTACTGGAGGCAGAGGGCTTATGCCTGCAGACAAATGAGGGCGGTAGCATGAGAGAGGAAGCAGCTGTAATATATATGCTAGGCCACCGAGAACCCATGTCTCCACAAAGCCTCCTCGGCCAGGAGCCACTCAGCAAGGCGACTGCTACTCTGCTCTTAACCTTTAGGTACCTGAGACATGGCCAAGCAGGCTTGTGGATAGCACCCCCAACTAGCTGGCCAGCAGTACCCCCACCTTCATGCCAACAAGTGTCTTAAAATAATTTCTGCCCTGTCTAGTGGCACAGTGGATAAGGCACTGGCCTGCTAACCCAAAGATCGCTGGTTCAATTCCCAGCCGGGGCACATAACCAGGTTGCAAGCCAGGTCTTCAGCCTGGTCCCCACCTGGAGGCAGGTGAAAGGCAATCATACATTTATGTTTTTCTCCCTCTCTGCCTCTCTCCCTACCGCTCTAAAAAAATAATAAAAATTTTTAAAAAACAAAACAAAAAAATTCCTTTCAACACAAATTAAGTAACTGACATCCATTCAACCTTTTGAGCAAGACAACAGATAGGCTTAATGTGTAAGAATTGGGACTTTTAGTTGGATCTAAAAAACTATGCAGTCTTGAGTGGAATGCAGGCTCTGGATGGTCTTTTAACAAATTAGGCAGAAGGCTGTTAACATACAGCTGGCTGCCTTCTCTCCCAGCCTTCTCCCTGTATGTCCTCAGGTGAAGATCAACTGTGCCCAAGATCACCAGAATGGTGGCCTCATCTGCATCACAATGCAGTCTTGGAAGAAGTCCCCTAGGCTCTACTAGTTCTGGTTGTATGTTAAAAATGTAGGCGGTCACAGCTCAAGAAGAACAGGTTTCCAGAGCAAGTCACCAGATAAGATGTGATAGAGATGGCCCGGGGGAAAGAAAGTGACGAGTTAAACTATTCAACAACAGCTGGACAAATAATCCAGTCTGCTTTAGGGGGAAACTGATGAACGATTTCTACCAAGAAGAAGAAATCCGTCCCAAAAGTACAACACTGGAAAACACCACTAGCCCTCCTTCGGGCTTTCTCCAGCCTGTCCACAGTGCTCACTTAAATGTGTTGTTTTGCGTGGCATGGTCCTTCCCCAAAGATTAAGGAGAGCTCAATCCCAAAGACTCCTGAATTCTCAAGACGACACACTTAACTTCCAGTGTCCTTAGACTCATTTGCCCTTCTGGGAGGGAGAGACAGGGCCTGGGGTGGGCGGGCACCTGGCCCGGAGAAGGGCGGCCCAGTCCAGGTCTGGCTGCGGGTGAGAGAGACCAGCACGCAGCCGCCAAAGGCCGTGAAGACAAGCCCTTCCGTGGCTGCCTGGCTCCCCTCTCCCGGCCCGTTCCTCCCTCCCCAGCAGCCAGTTCCAGCTTCCACGGGGAGCCAACCTCCTGCCCGTTAGGGAACTCAGTTCTCCATCCCATCAAAGCCGTTCCCAGAGCCTTATCAGATGTCTTGAAGGCATTTTGGGCAACTGCCTTCCTTCCCTAGCCATTCCTTCCACGTGAGCTACCTCGGCCTTCTTACTTCTCGCCCCCTCCCCTGCTTTGCCTGATGAGGACCAGAAATTGTTTCATTAAGTCACTTTATAGTGCAATAACAACATTTACTATTCATGAAGTCCCCGTTCCATAATTGTTAAGTTTTTCCATGTGTCTGGAAGCTTATTTCTGCTCCGCTCATTTTACACAGCGACTCTCTTCCTCCCAAACACGAACTAGAGAGAAAGAGGAAAAGGTGGGGGTGGCTGGCACGGAGATAACATCCAGATTCTTTTGAGTGTTTTTAATCCAGTAACATTTCCCTCTGGACTCGACCCGCTCCCGACCGGGGATCCTAATTCCAGCCTAAGAATTAAGTCAAGAAGAAAGGAGCGGCGGAAGCCAATAACAGAGTCGGCTCTATGCTTTGGAAACCGCTATGTGGACTGGGGCTCCCAGGCCTTAACCCATTCATTTGTCCCCGTTTTCTGCCATTGGTCCTTCATCCTTCCAGCCGTCTTCCAGCGAGCAGTCCGACACCCTTGCACCGCTCCGGGCTTCCGGATTGAAAACAAGTTGGTTCAGTCTCTCGGACCGACACTTCCCGGACCCGGGTGTCAGGCAAAGTTCGCATTTGAACGCCCCACCACGTCCAGCACCAGGAAAAAAAGCTTCTCCGGGGTGCTTACCAGGTCCCCAGCCTTTGTCACAGGACAGAAATAAACACCCCTGGGGGAGTGACGAGGCGGTCAGCAGCCACCCCAGCGTCGACCCGGGGCTGCCCGCGGGGCACCCCCCCCCCCGACCTCTCACTCACACACACACACACACACACACACACACACGGGAGCGCTCGTGCAGTGTCACAAGCCGGACCTCTGCAGGCGACCCCAAGGGTGGAGGTCGGCCGCGCCGCCCGCCGCCCGTTCCCCGGCTCCGCCGCCCGCGTCTGCGCCCCCACGCGCGGCCTGAACGGCCGGGAGCGGCGGAGGTGGCGGCCGAGGGGCAGCGGCCAGGGTGGGAAGGCTACTCACAGGCTGGCGAGCGCCGCTGCGGAGCGCGCAGGACTCGCGGGCGCCGAGCCCAGGCAGCCGCGCCGCCCGCTCGGCCGCGGCGCTTAAATAGCCGCGGGCCGGGAGCCTCGGCCGCGCGGCCACTCCCGGCGGAGACGCGGGTAATCAGATGCTGGCAGCGCAGCGCGCCCCAGGAATGCGCCGGGATGTTGTTGCTGCCCGGGCTCGGCAACTCCCCCTCAACGTGTCTGCCGAGGCTTCCAAACTTAACTGTTTAGTAACTCGCGGCGCCCCGCGCGCAGCACCCGGCTCGCGAGCCCCGCCAGCCGGGGGCGGTCGCGGGGAGCCGGGCCGGGCCGGCCGAGGGGCGGGGCGCGGCGGGGACCCCAGGCTCGGGCTCGCGGGGCGGGGCGGGGCCGCGGGGGCGGGGCGGGGCGGAGCCGGGCCGCGAGGGGCCGCTCGGCGGGGAAGGGGCGGGGCCCCGGGACCCCGGCCCGCGGCCCGCAGACGCCCTCGGGGACCGCCGCGGGGGGTCGGGTGGCGCTCCAGGCGTCCCGGGCCGCTGGCCGCGGGAACAAAGGGCTGCCCTGACTCCCGACCCTCCCGGCAGGAGGCCGTTCCCCGCTGCGACCCGCCGTGTCTGCGGTGGACCCCGTGGTGGCCCCTTTGAAGGATGAGGTCGTTCCCCTTACGCACGGGGGTGCCCTTATATTGGTGGGCATCTCCGTGTGTGCAGGGAGCACCTACGGTAGTTACCTGTGAAATACAACCCTGTATAGGCAGCTATAGAAACGGCTCTCTTTCTATGAAATCCATATAAACACAAGGGTCCGAGTCTCTATAACCCGCCTCAATACGCGGTAGAGCTGACATAAACTCATGACTTACCTGCGCTGATTTCCATGGCGTTTCCTACACCGCGATGAAAAATGGGAAATAGGGGAAATTCCATGTGTGCCAACACCATTGTACAGTGCGGAGCCGCAGAAGGCAACTCCACAGCATGGCTCAGTGAACCTTGACAAGTTGGGAATTCATTTTCTTCATATATTTCTTTTCTTTTCTTTTTAAAGATTTTGTGTATTTATTTTCAGAGAGAGAGGGTAAAGGAGGGAGAGAGACAGAGAAACATTGATTGGTTGCCTCTCACACGACCCCAACCAGAGACCTGCTCCCCACTCCAGGCATGTGCCCTGACTGGGAATTGAACCCTCAACCTTTCGGGTAACAGGCTGGTGCTCAACCCAATGAGCCACACGAGCAAGGGCCATTGTCTCTATATTTTAAAATCATGGACACTTGCAAAACACTCCCCAGAAGCTTTGGTGCTTTTTAAGAATGGAGACATGATTCTTGTGAAAAGCATGTCTATGTCTCCCCCTTCCCACTGTTTTTTGTTTTTATTTTTATTTTTTGTCAGAGACAGTGTGTACCATAATCAAGGTAAAAATGTCAAACTGTGCATTGGATGGGAAGGGTTATTGATTTGATGGAGGAAGCAGCACACAGCGGATTTGCATTTTACCTCTGGAACCCAGGGGTTCAAATTGGGCTCCTGGGACACCAAGGATGTATTTTGTGGTCCCAGCCTGGCCCTGAGGGCAAAGCCACTGTGTAATTTGGGGCAACTCACTGTGAGTGGCAGCCCCTGCTCTCAAGTAGGTCAGACTTGGAACAGCCAGAGTACTGGGGACAGGGAGCAGCCCAGCTTGGTGACAATGAGAATACCTTCTCTCCAGGATCCTAATGTTTCTGCCACCTGGCTCGTCCCCTCACACCTGGGGTGCCGGGGGGTGGGGGTGGGGTGGGGGGGTCAGGAAGGTTTTACTGACAATTTTCCTGTGAGGTACTTTGCCATCATTTGTTTAGAAAGACTTGGCGTGAATGACAAGAGGTATACAAACTTCAGTCTTAGGGTGCTATGCATGACATTGATGCAGAGAACTTCAATTCCAGCACATCGTAGGACATAGTCCTTCGCTTTCCCAAGGGATGGCTTCATTCTGTAGGCTAAGTAGCTGAAGGAATAAATGACAGCTGATTTCAGGAGAAGGCAGGCTTTGACAACTAAAAACACCAACAGAAACGGGGCTCTGTTAATCCTCAACGTGTACTGGTTTCTCAGGCCAGAAGTGGCCACCCAAACCTATTTCTTTTCTTTTTTTTTTTTTTTTTTTTTTGAATCAGAAAAGCTCTTGCTGAGGAAAGTTAGCTTATGTTTGCTCTGCCCGGGCAAATGGAAAGGATTTGTCTCCGAAGCCAGGGGAAGAAAATGATTTCATCTGCAATGAGCCGTGGTTTCAAGAGGACGTTGATGAAAGCAGTGCGTTTATGAGGGACAGGCTCACACGCCTCTAGTCTCTACCGTTGACAGCTTCAAATGGCCAGTGGGTCACTTCACCCAGAAATCTTCAGAGTTGACCGTGGAGAACTCTATTTGAAGTGTATTTTTATTCTCTAAGATGCTGATATTGCTCCTGGCAGTACTTCAGTGTCCTGTTTACATGGGGTGGGGGGGGGGGATGAAAATCATTTAACCCTTCCTCTCCCTGGTGGAACACAATCCCTTGTTCCTTCAATGTTGTTCATTTTTCTGTAGCTCTCAAAGGACCAGCCTTGCGGCTGAGAACCACAGCCAGATGTTAATTTTGCCTCAACTGTGCTCTTGTCTTATCGTCACTGAAATGAACGTTTGAAAAGTTTAAGTGAGGACAATTCAATGCAATGCTTGACACTCGGGTCCTTGGATGACTCCTCTCTGCACAAAACCTTCCTGGGAGGGAAAAGGGAAAAAATAAAACTGACAATGGCGTTCCCAGCCTAGGAAAGGGGTAGTTAATCCCGTGATGGCTTGCTGAAGAATGCATGGTTTATTATTAAAGTAATCTCTCAAGATTTTCCTGGAATGTGCTTCCACAGCAACTCCGACTGTGTGAGCTATCCTCTGTGTGTGTCTTTTCTTCCATAATTAAGCTGATTTTTCCCCCTTGGACTCGCAGACCTCAGGTTTTCTCTCTCCAGTCTCAGAGCCTCTGCTTCCCTCTTCCTTACTGCTCTGGCCTCCCTGAAACATCAGTGTTTAATCCTGCCATTCCCCAGGAACTGCAAATGGCACATTGGACTTGGCCATAGGTATGCTGTGCACCTTGATACTTCCAGATGTTCAGATCGAACAAGGACTGGCTGAGGTCTGTGGATCTAGCGAGGTCATGCCTTATCCACCCCCCATCCCCACCCCCACCCCCGCCCCACAGGGTCATAAAAAGAAATGAAGAGAATAGCTATTGTTCTCAGAAAATGTTCTTTGACCTTGACAGGTTCTGCATATTTATAGATGCAGAGAAACTGGCCCTACCAGATTTAGTTGTTGGCACGGCAGGACAAATATTGGAGGCTTTCCTCTATCTGCTATCTATCTAAAACCTGAAATCCAGAATATTGGGAGGGTAGCCTCATTGCTTTGTTTTGGAGGTTGCTTTTGTTTGTTTTCCTGGTACACTTGTATTAGGAAATACAGAACTCAATACTTACTATTGGCTTGTGATATGAAATATTAGTACAAGTCAATGATACTTGAAAAGTAGGAACATTGTAAAAATTGTATTGAATTAAAAAATTCAGTATGATGCATTTTTATATAACTAAAACTTTTTTTACCAACATAATTTTTGATAATGAGAAGTGTAAAGTTAAACAAGAATACTCAGCCCTGGCCAGGTGGCTCAGTTGGTTGGAGTGTCATCCCATGCACCAAAACGTTGTGGGTTTGATTCCAGTTACAGCACATACCTACGTTGTGGGTTTGATCCTGTCGGGGACCATATGAAAGAGAACTGATCAATATTTCTCTCTCACATCGATGTCTCTCTCTCTCTGTCTCTCTCTTCTCCCTCCCTTCCCCTTTCTCTAAAAAGCAATAAGCAGGTCCTCAGGCAAGGATTAAAAATAAAAATAATAATAAAGCCCTGGCTGGTGACACAGTGGACAAGGCGCTGGCCTGCGAACCCAGAGGTCGCTGGTTCGATTCCCTGCCAGGGCGCATAATCAGGTTGCAAGCCAGGTCTCCAGCCAAGTCTGTGGCTGGAGGCAGGTGAAAGGCAACCATACATTACGTCTCTCTCCCTCTCCCCCTTCCTCTCTCTCTGGAAATAATAAATAAAATCTTTTAAAAATGGTAATAATATAAAATAATACTTGTGAGTTAATGGTTAAAATATCTCATTTGGAAAGCAAATTGGAAAGCGTTATTAAAACTAAAAATACATCTACTGTAATCTGAAAAATATTACTATGAATTATTATTTTAGAAAACACATGTAGCTCTCTAGCCCATGTACATGAATCTACCCTCTAGAAATAAACATATATGTAGAGTACAAGGATGTTAATGGCTACCTTGTCCATAGCAGCAGAAACTTGGGAATAGATGATGTTTGTCAATAGGAAACTAATTGAATAGCTTATGATTTGTCTGTGCTGTGAAATCATATTCAATCATTTAAAGGAATAAATTGGAGTTCAACCTTGTAATGTGAAGGTGGAAGGGTTTTTATGAGGTGTTGTTGAGTGAGTGACACAAGCAGGACACAGAAAAAAACGTAAACTATGCTTTAATCTTACTAATATGGAAAGCAACACCTACTCATGTAGCTTTGATACGTGTGTGTGTGTGTGTGAGTGAGTGTGTGATGATAAAGGAGACTAGAGACTGGACTGCAATGGTGATTACTGGGGCCTGATGGGAATCAGGGCAGACAGGGGAGAGAAAGGGGGAAACGTTGTGCAAAAGGGAAAAGAAAGTAAAATAGCCTGGATCCAGACATAGATCACATTTATACATTGAAGCGAAATGATGTATGTGCAGGTTTGCACAATTTTTTAAATGCACCAAGTGATTTTAAGAAAAGACAAGAGTTGTCAAATCTCGTAAAATAGCTTTCATGGTCACATTTTCCACAAGGCCTTTCAAAAGTGAGTCTCCATCGGTGTTCTCACGTTCTAATTCAGACTCCAGGGCAACAGTTCTTGAACTTTAACGTTCAACACAGGCATGCTGGGAGCCTGCTCCAAGGGCAGGTTCCTGGGCCTGGCCCCTGAAGCCTGGGCTGGAAGGTGTGGGGTAGGCTGCTGGGGGTGTGCAGTGCCTGGTGGGGTGTGCTTTCCCCCAGCACCTCCGGGGGCTCAGATGCTGTAGTCTTGGGACCACACTTTGTGAAACACCGCACTTCTGCAGTCGGAAGACACTCATTTTGTCCTCTGCGCAGTGATGAGAACTGTGTGGGGAGGGAGAACCACAAGGTGAGCGGGGTGGAAGCAGGTGCGTGGTCTTCAGACACTGGCCGTTTGGCTCTCTGCAGCCTCAGTGGGCTGGCTCCAGTGGTGCCATCCACAAGTGCAGCAACAGGTTTTCCCTCCTTATTTTTGAACCCGTGGAAGAGGTTGTCAGCCCCAACCTGCACCCAGCTTAAGGTTACCCAGAAAAAGAGAAAATTATAGGACTTCCAACTCTTGGGATGACCCTCTACAATCCCTAAAGTGATACTACATCTTGGCTTCAAAGGGGCCATTGGAAAGTTGAAACTGTATGTTGTGTACAAGATTACTTTTATGATATAGCAAAGAAAGTAGGGGTTAGGATCAGATGCACGAGAAAGTCTTGGCTCCATCTCTTACTAACTGCAAGACTGAGGGCAAGTCACCTAATTTCTCATGACTCAATTTCCCTATCTATAAAATGGGTATTCCTGGTATTCCCCTCTCATTTTGGCTTTTGCTGGGAAGTAAAGTCATATTTCTGAGCAGTCTTTGGAAAGTCTGAGACTATATAAATGCTATAAAGGATGCAAAAACCCCATTATTACTAAACAGGTATTCTTACTCAAACTTATTTCCACCACCACCATCAGAAACTCCATCATTAGCGATTCGTGTGCTCAGGAAACTATGCTGCTTTGGTTGCAGTTCCTAACTAAGGCTGACCCCATGCCTAGGACAGCACTAGACCATGATCTTCTAAAATATTAGTGAGGATTACTTTAGTGGATCAATTTCATCCTACCAAAGAGAGACCAGTGACTTTCTGCTGAAATGGGGAGGTTAAATGGGGGGTGGGAGGCAGGAAATGAGAAAATGGGCACTAAAGACCAACCCTTTTTTTTAGATTTATTTATTATTTCCAGAGAGAGGGGAAGGGAAAGAGGCAGAGAGGGAAAGAGACATCCATGTATGGTTGCCTTTCACCTGCCTCCAGCCACGGACCTGGTTGGAGACCTGGCTTGCAACCTGGTTATGTGCTCTGGCTGGGGAATTGAAAAAGAACAACCCCTTCTACTTTGAAGATCCATTGTTGTTGCTGAGAAAGGCGCCTCACCATCCGTAGACACTCAGTTCAATCCAAAAAAAGTTCCACTCCGCTCCATCTGTGGCCACATGTTGTGCTGGGGTTTGGGGCTGGCTTAAGAGCCTCAGTTCTAAACTGCAATAGCCACTTGTGGATGAAAAAACAATACTATTTGCTGAATTTGTTGGACGCTCAGGCTCCAAATTGTTTCTTAATTAGAGAATGGAGAGAAAACAAGTCCGGAATCCAGGGTAATTTAACAGCCTGATTATTTTGAAGCTCATGAACATGTGTGTACCTATGTTTCTATGCACTTTCCAGGGAGGTGCACCATAGATTTCATTGGATCATCAAAGGACCCCAGGACATAAAACAAGGTTAAATCCCATTGTAATATGGGTGTAGAGCTAAATTCTTCTTATCAGTTTTTATCGCAGGATTTTATCTGAGTCTTTTGTACCAATTTGATAGTTGTTCTCATAATATTATTGTCAAACAGGTTAGGGCAAGTATTCCTTTCTCTGAAGGATAAGAAATGTAGGCCTGGAAACCTTGATCTACTTTTGTTTACAGGAACAGAGCTTAAACTATTACTCAACTCTCAGGAATGACCTACAAGCATGGCTCATGCACTCACGGCCCAACCATAATTACAGCAATTAGTGACAACTGTCAGGGTTTACCGTATCCTGTATTGGTCTGTCCACACCTGGAAAAGAATATCTGTTACGGGTACCTTCATACAAAAGACACTGACAAATGAAAGGGTGTCCAGATCAGGGCCACTTGGGAATTGTCCTGGAGACTGAGAACTACTGAGGGCTCTACCCATGAGGCCTGACTCAGTCAGGGGTGTGTAGCCAGGACAAGAGATACCCTAGGCATCTAAGGTTGGTTACGGGGGGGAGACCCAAGGAGCCTGGAGCTCTTTCCCAATATCCAAAAGCTTGCCATATGGAAAGAAGATCAGATTCCCCTTTACCAGTAAAGACCACACTGACATTGTGGATCCCCAATGTACGATACATCAAGAAAGGCACAACATGGTTTTTGTGGTATTTGTGTCCCAAATTGCATAACCTCAATCCAATCATGAGAGAATGTTAGACAAATCTAAACTAACAAATATTCCACATAAGGCCTGATAAGGGCTCTTTATAAGTTATAAAAGGTGGAAGAATTGTCACAGATAGGAAACTATGGAAATTCAAAGACTAAAAGTCATGTGGGATTCAGAATTGAATCCTGGAACCAAAAGGGGACATTAGAGGAGAAATTGATCAAGTTTGGATAAGGAAAAATTGATCAAATTTGGATAAGGTCTGTAGTTGAATTAATAGGCCTGTCTTAATGTTATTACCTAGTTTTCATCATTGTACTTTGGCTCTATAAAGCTGTTCACGTTGGGGGAAGCTGGGTAAAAGGTATACGTGGAATCTTGTACTACTTTTGTATCTTTTCTCTAAGTCTAAAGTTATTTTAACATGAACAGTTTTTAAAAGTTACAAAAATTAAAAGATTAGACTCCTGTCTTTGGTCATCGATGGTAGAAAGGGATCTATAAGTTGGACAGTGTCTTTGCAAGATTCATGTCTACCTGGAACCTAAGAATGGGTCTTATTTGGAAATAAGATCTATGTAGATATAATCAGCTAGGATGAAGTCACACTGGACTATATAAAGTCTCGCCCCACTGAAAATTTTTAACTGCCTTATGATACTTTTTGGTCAACATATCTCAGCTGTTCATTATATTCTATTTTGCCTTTGGCGCACCTTTGGAACCAGTGTGTAAGGTATAAATCCAGCTCCATGGCTAGCTGGTTATGAGAGCTGAGGAAAACTGTGGAACTTCTATAAAGTGAGATAAATACTAGTACTTCCTTCATAGTGTTATGAGCTCACCTGTTAAGCTGTCTAAAGGACTCACAGAAGTAGCACATTAATAGAGTGCTGATGATAATGTGAATTTGTCTGAACATCTTAAAAGACTAATTTTTAAAAGTAAATTTGAAAATACATCTATCCTAAATCTCAGAAATTTCAGTTCTAAATCAGCACACGGAAACTAGAACTCATCTGCCAAGAAATATGTCAAAGAATGCTTAGAATAGCAAAGAGTAGAAACCACACACATGTCCATTAACAGAGAGCAGAAAAATACATTGCGATGCATGCATTCCTTGGTAACACTCTAACAATAATAGCAATGACATGAGGTATGATCCAGAACTGCTTGTGCCATGAGGGTAAATTGAGAAGGCAGGACAAATGTCAGGTGAACACATAAAGCATGATGCTATTTACATAGGGTTTTTAATATGAAAAATAAAATATTCTTATTACTTAGAGATACAACTATTCCTACGAATGCATGTAAAGATAAATGGGAAGGCAAATAACAAATTCAAGAAGGTAGTTTCCTTTGAGAGGAGAGAGAGGGATAACTGAAAAAAAGCTTCCATTGTGCTGGTGAATTTTTTCCTACCATTTCATACAGGGTGTGTGGATGCAGATTGTTTTACTTTGATGTCTTTTTATATAAAGCTCCTGCAAGCACTTTACAGTTCTCCATTTATTTAACCCTCATAACAATCCTGTGCGTTAAAAACTATTGCCATCTCCGTTTTACAGATAAAGACACTGAGGAAAGTGATTAAGTTCCCAGAGCCGGTCAACGGCAGAGCCAGGCTCAAACCCAGGTGGCCTCGTTCCGGGGTCTGTCCCTGAACCCCCGCACCGTACTGACTCTCATCAGAATGCTATAAGGAACTGGCAAGGCTGTAATGTGATGTGTAATGTAATGTAATGGGATGGCTCCCCGGTATCACATTGGAAAGCATGTTGATCACGCCCTTCTAAGCAACTCATCCTTCCCACTCCGGCTTTGGTTCTCCCCTCCTCCCTGTATTAATGGGCTCCTTGTGATTCATTTATTGGCTTGGGTTGTGACCTCAGCACCCTTTTCAGGTGGAATCTGGTGTCTAGACTTCTGACCATAAGGAGGAAAGCTGTCCTGACCTCAACCTGGGTCTGGCCCTGACTGGACGATGGTCAGAGAGAGGCAGGAGAGAAAAGAAAAGGTGCATAATGAAGAGCCACCCAAACAGATTCTTTTAGAAAGGTTTTAAGAGAGGTTAGGTACACGTGGAAGAGGTAGCAGGTGTGTGTGTGCGTGTTGGTTCAAGACATAAACTGCTCTTTTTTAAAAGAGATATGGGTGGAAGCTGTAAGTTGTGGGAATGATCTAAAATAAGTAATAATCCTCAAATACTTCCTACCGGGCTTTCAGATGGAATCAGTCTGCCTCAGTGGAACTCCCCTGACCTTCCCCCATGTTGAGGACTTCATGCTTATTTTGATGAATGTTCAGGCTGATTTTCTTCTTCACTCTCTCCTGGGGGAAAGAACATTCCTCCAGTCGAGCTGAGGGAAGGGAACCTTATCACCCGCTTCTGTTGGGAGCAGAGCCAAAGCTCCTGAAACCAATGCACGGTGCCCCTGCATGGATCACTGTGGCTTCAGCCTCCCGTGGAAGAGGCAAGCTCACCGAAAGCATATTTGCTGAAGAAACACCACCTGCGAAGGTGAGGCTCCTGGTGGCTTTGGGGGGAGGGAAAGCCAGCGCAAGGCTCTGCTGCTGATGCTGAGAATGCGCAAGTCCTGTGGTCACTTCACTGAGGCCAACCGGGAAATGTGTCATCGTGCACTTTCTGTGCGCTTACCTGTCAAGCAGACACTTTCTGTTATTCTGAGGCAATTTTTAAACTAATGTTAGACATTAACTACACCTTGGAATTTGATAATTCACACACACACACACACACACACACACTCTTACAGTTTTTTTGTGAGGGAGTTTGAGCTACAGGCAAACTGAGTCTTTGAATAAGGAAGCTCTGATTCATAGAGTTGCTGATTTGCATGGGGTCACTTCTCCCACCATGATTTATGTCAAAGTGTCATATCATTGAATGCAAGATGATAAGAGAAGTCCAATGAGCTCTTAGGAGCACTAGCACCAGCTCTACATACCCTGGTTCTAAGCCATGTACTAGCATCTAGCATCTTTCCTTCCTGCTATGTTGACTACTGAAGGGTCACTTTTTTACAATATTCCTGGCCAGTCAACTCAATTATCAATTACCTACAAATGAAGACTATCAAATAAAATCTCTCTAGAACATGGGTTAAAGAGCTGGACCATTTCCGGGAGAAAGGATTAGAAATAAAAGGACTATTTACCTTAAAAAAAGACCTGGACCACAATGATTAGATACTTAAATACAATGATGACTTTTGTTTTCCTAATTCACACTGCACTACATTGAAACTCACATGAGGTTAAGATTAAGCATATATAAATTAGAATCTTGGCTCTGTCATTAACTATTCATATGGCTGGTTAAACTACTTAACTTTGCTGACCCTTACATTTCTTATGTGTAAAGTGGTAAACAGTGCTGTGGTGCATGTTTATTTTGATAATTAAATTATATAGTAATGGATGTAAAATAACAAATTCCTGGCAAACACCATGCTCTATGGTACTGTCATGGTTAATTGCTGGGAAAAAGGAAATGCTCAGATTTTTCTCATTTTAAGCTTTTTCTCATGAAAAGAATTCTTCAACTTTTGGTTCTTGCCTTTGTTGTCTCGGGACAAAACACTCGGTAATATAGTAGATAGGTATTGATGAAGAAAATTTGGGACGTTTTTATGCATTATTCTTATTATCTGATAACTTCTAACTACTTCCACTTCCTAGTATGGTCCAAACCATCATGATTTCTCATAAGATTATTGAAATAATCTATAACTCCTTTTTGCTTTTATTTCTCCCAGTCTATTATCCACATAGCAGCCAGCGATTCCCATGAAAATGTGTAACAAAATCACACTTTTGTTTAGAAACACTCAGTAACTCCATTTCCCTCACAGTCAATGCCAAAATCCTTAGGAAGGGGCCCAAAGCTGTATTGATCTGTGCTCCACCCCCCATTGTCTTTGTTGATGCTGCTCTTACAGATTGTGCCTCACCTCATACACAGGCCCATTCATATCTTGGACCTTTACACTTGCTATTCTTTGCCTGGACTGTCTTTTTTTCCAGATTCCTGACTAATTAGCTCCCTAACTACTATAGATGGTGTTCACATGTCAACTCGCTCAGAGTATTTTTGACCATTGCTCCAGGTTTGAATAGTGTCCTCCAAACACTTGTGTCTACCTGTAATTTGTAATGGCCTTATTTAGAAGTAGGGGGTTTTGCAAATGACATCAAGGTAAAATTTCCTGGGTTACGATGGACCTTAAAGCCACCAACTGGTATCCTTAAAAGAAGAGGGATTTTTGGACCCAGATACTCAGGGAAGAAGGTCGAGGCAGAGGCTGAGATGATGCAAGAGCTGAGGTTGTTAACCGAAGACAGAGAGAAATATGTAACAGATTCTTCCCTGGAGCCTTCAGAACGTGCAGGGCCTTGATGCCCACGTTGGTTTCAAATTTCTAAACTCTAGAACTATAAGAGAATATATTCTCTTGTTTGAAACCACTGAGATTTTGGTAATGTATTACAACCAGAAAGCTAATAAAACCATTTCATTTCAAATTGCCGCCCTACTGTATCTTACTCCCTCCCCTCTGATTTACATGTTCTCCGTAGCATCTCTCCCTACCTGACAGAGCCTGGTTACTGGGATCTCCAAATGCGATTGAACTTTTCCTTCCCACCTACTCTTCCAAACTGGAAATGTTCATCCTGGTTGTGTGACATCCATTAGTAGGGGGAATGCTTATCCAACTTCTACGGTTCCTCTTGGTTTGAGTTCCAGAAAATGGTTGGGCACAGTTAGTACACCAAGACAGATCCATTCAAATACATTTGAAGTAGACTGAATCTAATCAAGCCTCTAGGTGTATTTACCATGTTAGGGGAAACATACAAATAGAGGGTCAAATTAAATGACATTCCAGGTACGTCAGCCAAATCCAGAATGTGCACATTCTATAGGACACATGACTTGTTTTGCTCAATAAGTCAGTGATGTTCACAAAGTTGAGTGGGGCGGGTGGGGTGGG
The DNA here is from genome assembly GCA_004026585.1 of Noctilio leporinus. Taxonomy (NCBI): domain Eukaryota; kingdom Metazoa; phylum Chordata; class Mammalia; order Chiroptera; family Noctilionidae; genus Noctilio; species Noctilio leporinus. The sequence goes on from PVIW01005111.1 coordinate 109,438, forward strand.
GTGGGAAAGACTGTCACAGAGAAATAGAGGCTGAAAAGACAAAGAAAATGTACAGTGTTTGTATGTCTTGTCTGCATTCTGATTCTTAAAAACAAAACGTTAGAAGATGTTTTTGAGACAGAGATTGGGATTTTAGAATACATTCAGGAATTACTGTTAATTTTGTCAAATGTATATACATGGTTTGCTCTTATGCATGAAAGATGCAGTGAAGCATTTATAGATAAAATTCATGAAATCTCAGGTTTTCTTTCAAAATTACCTACTCAATCCCTCAAACTGAAATAAATAAGATTGTTGAAGCAGAGTGATGGTTATATGAGGGTTCGATACATAATTCTCTATTTTTGTTTCTGTTTTACGATGTCCATAGTAAACAAATTAAAGATCACTACTACCCTTTGATATTCAATGGAATTTGTTTACTCACTCCTTAATTAATTAATACAGCATTTTCCATTTACAAATTACTGCTGAATAACCATTAGGTGTTGCAGATAAACCACAGCTTCACTGTCTAGCATTTCCATGATTTAACTCAGAGAGCTTCCCGTGTGAAGCTACTTTATAGAAAGACCAATATCCTTTCAGTATTTAGAAATTCAGAATTTAGACTTCGGCTATCAAAAAGTACCCTCCGACTGAGAGAGTAGCTTTGTTCCCTAATCCCCCGACCCCCACCCCACCCCAGAGGAGACCCAGACATCTGTCTGTGCTGGAGCAGTGCCTCCTGGGATCAATGATCAAGTCACATGAACAAGTCTCTCCTCAACATTAGGCCTTATCAGAAGGCCCAGGCCTGGCCCCATCATTCATGCCTCTGTGCTCCCAAGTGCTTTTTCTCTGGCTCACTGATTGCAGGCTGGAGCCAGATGATTTGCAAAAGGATCTTGTCTTCCCTATCTGCTTCACACCACTGGGGTGAGGAGCACAAATAGGTACAAAGTCTGTTTGTGGCTTCCGAGCCCCAGAGAGAGGCCTGTATTGCTGTCATGTGTTCGTCCGATGGGCTGTTCCAAAGTTTGTTTCTCTTTGTCCTGGCTTCGTAAAGTAAATACATTAATCTACAAAGCTTCAAGTGGGTTTTCTTTCAGGGACGTCCTTGGTAGCCAGGATATTGCAACATAAGGCGAGTCTACATTGCGAAGATACTGCAGATAATTTGGGGGTGTAGGGGTGCCTCACTTCTCTTCCTTATTCTGTTGCTCAAACATTGGTGGCACCTCTGCCAGAGGTCAGAAAAGGAATGTGACGGAACCTGGAAATTAGTTTGACCTTATGAAGATGCTGATCGGGCTTTTTTTTTTTTGCGTGCAAGTTTAATACATTTTCAAATGTGTTCTCCCCTGATCCTCATATCCATCTTGTAAATCAGACCAGTATAATCATCTCCAAGTTAAAGATAATAAAGTGGGCTCTTAGAGGAGTCAGGAAATTCCTCCAAGTGCAGGTAGGTTGTTGGTGAAGGTGCCCAGATGCACACCAGTTCTTCTGACTCCTATTACCCTGCCCAGTGAAGACTTCTTAATCATTTGATGAAGGTGAATGACGAATGATAGAGATACTAGAATTTAGCAACATGTATTTAATTTTATTTTTTTAAAGATTTTTATTATTTTTCAGAGAAAGGGGAAGGGAGAGAGGCAGAGAGGGAAAGAAAGATCAATGTATGGTTGACTTTCAACTGCCTCCAGCTATGGACCTGGCTGGAGATCTGGCTTGCAACCTGGTTATGTGCCCTGGTCGGGAATCGAACCAGTGACCTTTGGGTTTGCAGGTGGGTGCCTTATCCACTTATCCACTTATCCACTGTGCCACCAGCCAGGTCTGGAACTTAGCAACATTTTATTATCTTTTGATGCTCTTTTTAATCTTCAGGTATCTTTGGGCATCATAATGTAAACTCACTACGTCTCCTATTACTATTTTGCCCAAATATTTTAATTGGATCAGAAAATTATCTGGACACTACGTAAAATGCCTGGAATAACTCAGGGCTTTCTTCAAACAGTTCGTTCTCCAAATAGGTTGACTTTAGCTACATAAAGTTAGGATCTTTTGGGTTCTGCCTGTCAGTGAGCTAGGACACCTGTCCTCTGTGTTTGGATAAGAGTAAAAATCAGAGTGGTGGTAAGTCAGCACATTTTGTCCCTTGTGAAGAAGTATTGCCCAGGGGAACATTAATGTCTCTTTGTGGCCATCTGGTTCTTCTTAGCTGAGGAATGCTCACCAGAATGGTAGTCCTGAGCAAAGCTGTAGGAAGAGCTGTGACCTTCAACCCAGGCAAAGAAAATGATGTGAGGGAATAGAGGTGGGGTTGCTAGGAAGTGCTATTCACACCAGAAAATAAAACCTGACATGAATCAGGTGGCAAACTTCGTCTTTGGTTTGGGAATTTGGGCTATTCACTCTTCACCATTATGGAATAGTGTCTAAGCTGAATTACCAGTAAGTCCATACACACAAAATTTTTGTAAAAATAGGTATGTGTTTAAATGTATTTGTGCATGTGTTTGGTAATGTTGCAATTGCTATTACTTTAAAAAAATAATTCTTTAAACAAATAACATAAGCATTTTGAAATTATGAAAGGAAAATGTTGTATTAATATAATTTGAGAAGCTGACAGAAGGCAGTAATTAGATGGTGATTGTCTGAATGTGAAAGAAAACAAAAAGAAGTAGACATTGGTGGTCACAGAATAGACAGGGGGATGTTAAGAACAATAGAGGGCTGGTTCAATCCCCAGCCAGGGCACATAACCAGGTTGCAAGCCAGGTCTCCAGCCAGGTCTGTAGCTGGAGGCAGGTGAAAGGCAACCATACATGGATGTTTCTCTCCCTCTCTGCCTCTCTCCCTCCCCCTCTCTCTAAAAGTAATAAATAAAATCTATAAAAAAATCAACTCCAAATTAAAAAAAATGAATATCTTATACTTTCAAAATTAGAAATAAAATTTATTTTGGAAGCAAAATAATAATAATAATAATATAATAGAGGAAATGAGGCCAAAGAGCATTTATACACATGACACATGGACAAGAACTAAAGGGGGCATTGCCAGAGGAAATGGGGGTACCAGGTAGAGGCAGGTAAAAGGGGGAAAATTGGAACAACTGTAATAGCAAAATCAATTATATATATATATATATATATATATATATATATATATATTTATTTATTTAAATTAAGGACATTTTTTAAAGCAATAAAAGTATTATGTTAACTTAAAAAATAAGTAAATATACTTGTTATTTATCTGAATGGGTCTTTTTAAAATATAATAGAAATATGTAAAGAACCTAAATGCTAATGAGGACACAAAACCACTAGGTAATTTATTCAAATAAAGAAGGCTGAAGTTTGAGGTTCCTCAGTGGAAGATACTTTTTTCAGCAATAGAGGGTCCACGGGCTGGATATGGGTGATGTGGTAGCTGATACTGACACAGCCACTACTTCGTGTCTCACGGCAAATGACCAAGCTATAAGTTTAACGTACTTTAATTGCATATCATGATAAAAGAGATAAAAATCAATCATGACTGAAATGTTATACAAAATATTTCTATTGTTGAAAGGCATCCTTGCACAATCGTGTTGCGAAAAGGAGAATTAGCCATAGAAAAATATTTTCAAATAATTTGACCAGGCTCTAAGGTAGAGATCATCTTATTTTTTTAGGGGAGCCTCAATGGGTGCAGGTATCCAGGTTCATGTTTATTAAGACTTCCTTATGACCCATTTAATAATAATAATGCTATGAGATCATTTATAGTTGTCTTTTAAACACAAAATGAAATGAATAGGTAAAGAAATTTTCTGAATAATCTTTCCTTTTATTTTATGATAAAATAGAATTGATTTTATGATAAAATATAATTGATGTGAGAGAAAGAGAGAGAGAGAAACATTGACTTGTTCCACTTTATTTATGCATTCACTGGTTGATGTTCCTGAGTGAGATCGAACCTGCAAACTTGGCATGTTGGGACCATGCTCTAACCACTGAACTATCCAACCAGGGTGGAATATGCCATTAATTATTATTATTATTATTATATTACAACATCAATACATTAAAATGTATTCATGTATTTACTTTGATTTCATTTATAGCAAATATTATACAGATCAAACTACTAGATTATATAGCAGTTAAGTCAGATATTCCAGTTAAAACTTCTAGGAAGTAATTAAATGGAATAGATTTTTTTCTCCCATTAAGTCTACAGGCAGATCTGGGATATTGACTAGACTTTTAAACTCTTCTAATAGCTATAGAATTCTTGAAAAATTTTCATTCTGACATGAGTCCCAAGTTTCCAATAATGAAAAACAGAGTTTCTCTTAAAATGGTTAGATTTTATCATACAACAGTATAGAAAACTGATTTAATAGAATAAAAATCATTCTACTTCTTGGATATTTTTGGGAACTTCCTGAATACTAATCAGTGGGTCAGGAACTTTTGGGCTTAATACCAGGATTTACTTTCTCTTCAGCTTAATTTTTTGGGGGAGGTGGGTGAACGGGGTGGGGCAGAGAAATACTATCCCTTTAAGAGTTACTATTGCAGTGCTACTTGCCATTGAAACTGAAAACATTAATGGTGGCTTGGAAGGTGACACGCTGCAGGAATATTAAGTCACTCTGAATACAACTTAAAACAACATTTCTACAACATTTAGCTTTGTAAAAGCAGGAGGTTTGGGAATCGAAACAATGCTTCCTCTATTAGAAAGCAAGCCTGAAATGAAATAGAAGTCATATTTACTTTCATTTCTCTCCCTCCACATTGTC